>SNQN01001442.1:48099-95403 GCA_008642245.1 Bassia scoparia
TTTAATTTCTATTGATTCAAGTCTTGTGCTTTTGCTGCTTGTTCACCATAATCCAACTGATTGAAAATGTGTACCATTACCCTGTATGATGAGATCTTGACTGAGTTCTGGTGTGCATCTTCCCATCTACCGACGAGCGTGTAATTCTGATGTAGATAAAACTAATGAGGTATAGTTCTGGATAGATAGTTTCACTGTGTCAAGCTTTATATTTCAAAGGGAATTTGTATTCTAGTCTGGATAAATCTCATATGTATTGTGCACACCGTTCGAATTTGTGTTTGATAATAATGGGTCAAACAGTTGAATTGTGAAGATGTGGTGGTTGCAACTCTGCGAGGTTTTATGGGTTGAGTCGTGGGTAGGTAGAAGGAGGAGAGAGAAGAATGAAAGAAATAATAGAGAGAAGAGAAGGATTATGGGAAAGAGAAGGATTATGAGTAAACACTAACGGTTAAGGATTAAACGGTTTTTGGGCTATTAAGGGTATTTGGTTATTTTTTCTAAAGTGAGAGGTATATGAGCTGTTTCTAAAAGACGGGGGTATATGGGTTATTAGGCTTAAAGTCAGGGGTATATGGGGAAATATCCCATTTTTTTTATTCTTGTGCTGACTGATAATAGCCCAATAATCAATGCTGAATACAAGTCACTTGTATGTAATTCCACTGAATAATGATCTTCGGGAGCATCAAATACTTCATTAAATATGAGATACTGTATACTCCAAAATTTCTTCATACAAGAAAATGTGGGTGAACTTCTGGTCACTAATACTAACAAATAAATATGCGTATTGTGGTAACTTCTCGCACCTATTTATATATATGCCCACTACAATATAATCTCTTGACAAATTTTCAAAATAAACTATTAAAATCATATTTCAAATATTGCTCAATCTCAATGTTATGTCTTGCCATTCAATTCATTTCATATATTTAATATGAGAGAGGCGTCAGCACATCATTTCTTCATATTAAATGTAACTTCATGTTTCATAATGGGTAATGATTAACCGGATGGCTTATTCAATCATCACATCGAATCACTTTTCTTTTGAATTTTCGATGGTCAGTTAAATTGCTACTTTCCATACTGGTGATCACCTTATTAGGCATACTTCATGGATGCCGTGAATATGATGTGTATGATATAACACTAATATGTGTTTGTTTATGATTGGCAAGACAATCAACTATAATAGTTTCTTATAATAACTCATACCCTGCTGGATAATGATTAGTGCATTGACACATGCTATTTTGTTGGACATCATTTTTGGTACTCTTTTGGATACTTTATATTCTTAGTACACTTTGATGTACTAGACATGATCTCTTCAGGAGATTCATCAAAATGTGTCACTTTCTTGAATTTCTTTTTATTGTCATTAGTTGCTCCGATCTCTTCCTCTTTTTGAGTTCTTATATTGAAAGATATTAATTTATCACGCTTCTAGTGCTATATATTCACTAGCAATTGATAATGTCCTTCAACATAATTTTGATCGGAGCACTTATATATCAACATATTCAATTGACAATGACAGTTATTAACATCCATCTTCAAGATGGTGCATTCCAAATAGTTGATAAATATGTGTACATCTCAAAATCAAATACTTCGTATCATATTTAGTATATATATTAAACTGACCATCAATACAACTTATATATACATGTGCAAGGATTACGTAAAATAATAGAATAAACATTGTCTCCCATAATCCTTGCATATGGGGCATAATATTTGTCCAACATTCTTTTAATATCTTGCACCTTTTAAGTCATAAATTATGCATGTATCAAATAAAGTATTCTCTTGCATTCATTATCAATTAGAATATCTATACGTATGGGCATTAAATTAATTATTTATCAAGTAAGTCGCTCGCAATGTCATGTTCAATCTCATTAACTCATAAATACAATTCTTGCTCAAAGATATATGCACTAATGTTTGCAATCTTATAAGCTTTTCCAAGATTATTTTTATAATCACAATAACACCAAGCAAACATGCTTATAACTATCAAAGTATGTATTTTTCATTCACTTTGGGAATGAGTATATATCTAGTTATTCATCTTATAAAAGCTTTGTATGTTGAATATCCACCCAAAAGACATATATAAACTCCACAAATTTTGCAATTTCACATGACACATTGTTGTATATATTTAGGAACACAGTATTTGTTAAATGGTGGATTATCTACTTCAGAAATTAAGTGTCACTGTATAAGACTTATATATATATGCTGAGGGTAATCTGACTCTTCACGAAAATTTACGGAGTTTCAAGTTATGTCTAAGGATTTCATGTTCAATTCATACATTATTCCAATTATTCATTTTCATCATTATAGTACTGGGTACATAACACCTTATATATATTATATTTAACCACATTTCAATCAACACATTGATACTTCTGAGCTGCTGATAATATATAACATGGTACTAAATAAAGTTAAAAAATTAATAGTCCAAATGTAAAGCTCTACAAATAATATCATGCAAACTTCAAGTTCATATGTACAACAACTCATCAATGTATATATTGAATTCAATCAACATATCAATACTACTAATATGATATATTATATTCTATAATATGTGTATTATTAACATATAAGATAATAAAATGCTAATACGACATCATGTTATTAAATTAAAGGTCATGTAATGTATCGCAATATAATGAAGCAACTATTTATAATATGCAAGTACTAACATACATTAAAATGAACAATATGTAAGCTTCTAATCCAAATTGTCGAAAATATTATGAATAATTATGAAAATCGACTTGCAAGTTTCTTGCAGTGCACTTACCCTATTACTCATTTGATAAGGTATGACAATCATCTTATATAATAATGATTATTGTTTTCATTACAAACTATAATTTCAATTAAATATTTCTCATTTAACAAACCAAATAAATAGATGATTATATTAATTCATCATATGTACTATTTATGATAAGTTACAGTGAGACATATAATAAAGATCCAATCATCAAATAATAACAAAAAGTATATAATTGACATCATGAATCTCTTTGGATATTTTGTGTATCTTATGTAACAAACTTAGAGGATATTATCTTATGTAACAAAATTAGAGGATATTTATCTTATGTAACAAACTATAATGATATTTAGTATTTTATCATACTTATCCAAGTTTTCATATTACTCAAACTTCCACCTAGAGAAAAAAATAAAATAAATTTAACGCTATCCATAATGATAGGCTATTGAAAAAAAATTGTTAATAAACATTAGTTTATTTATTATTTTAATAATCTTATCTATTGTAAAAACGTTACAGGGTAAGCCTTAAAAAAGAGAAATTAGTTCTCATCAAGATAAGGCAAAATTTGTTTTATATCTACATACACACATATCATTAAAATATGTATATACTTGTGTAATCTATCCAACCATTATATATTGTGTATGTATAGGTATTATAAAAGTTGACAAAACAAATTATTTCACACTTTTGATAAATCGTATAAATCATATGATAACAGACATTAGTCCAAAATAATTATTGAAATCACAAATCATTGTTTAAGCATGCATAGGTTGTTTGCTATTATAACTTTCTCCAATCCTTTCGTGCAAGAATATAAAAAAAATCCATGTAAACACGTACATATAATTATACACCAATTAAAATCAAAGTAAAGCCTTTATCTCAGATACTCCATATCAAATAGAAACGAACATAATAATATTTACTTATACAGAGATTGATTCATACAATTATGACGTCATACAATAAATTGGCACATCAAAAGTCTCACAAACATCAACATATTATACTAGTAGGTATATATAATATTATATATACAGTAATTCGTAACCCTTAATAAATTGAAAATAATAATAATAATAATAATAATAATAATAATAATAATAATAATAATAATAATAATAATAATAATTAAATATGGAGTAGGAAGATCATAAATAAATCAAGTGATATATAACTATATACGACAAAAAAGAAGAAGAAATAATCAAAACTCATGCATGCATAATAAACATCAAACAATCAAGTGAATCAACCACATATATGTATGTGATTCCCAAATAATAGATTAACGCATGCATGATAGAATGATGAAATTACTAAATAAAATCAATAGCATATACTGAATTCGCATTGCAAGTAATTAAATATTTAAATACCGACCTTGAAGGCGTTAATAGAAGTTTGCTCAATTTCTTAGAGTCTCGTGCTGATACCGTGTTATGATATAAAGGAGAAAGAGAGAAAATATGGAGAGAATAATGGTGTGTATTTTTAGATGATGGGGGAATACATATATATACATGAGGGAGATAGGGTTTTTTGGAGAACAATTAACCTTAATACAATCTAAAATATTCGAGAACATTACTAAAGGATATAATGGACATTCACATAATAATATATCTGAATATTACATAACAAATATTCAATTGTTATAATTTTTACACATATATATTTAAAAATATAAACGATACAAGACATGCATTGTGAATTATATGAATAGTAAATGACTATTTTTTCATGAAATTGTGAGAGTATAATAAATTAATAATGATTATTATATTTATATAATTACTTTCTTTGAAACTAAATGTTTGCAACTGTTCCAGCCCACTATGTATTGGGCCTGGCCCATTAACCGTTATTGCAAAAATGTCATTACTGGCTTGGTTGACCAAGTCAAACAGGTAAAGCTTCCTAAAGAAGCTTTCTAACTGAATTCAGTTAGAAAGCCTTCTAGATCTTTCTGGGTCAAGGTAAAATTACCATATTACCCCCCCTCCCCCCCACTACTGACTATAAATAGGGAGCTTAGCATCAAATAACGGGGGACACACTTACACACTTGAGACTTTACATAAAAAAAAAAGTACTTTCTCTCTCTAATTCTTTGATTCTCTTTCTTTTCTCTCTCCTTCCTTTGCTGACTTAAGCATCGGAGGTGGTCCCCAGGGAACACTCCCTGGGCCCTCTGGCTGCTTTTTCTCTCTCCTCAGGGAACCTGACGCAGATTACCGGCATACTTTCCGGCGGATTTTCTAGCAACCACTCAAGATTCAGACACAACGATTTAGATTCCCTATTTTTCTAGATTCCAGATTTCCGTACTTGGAACAATTGGCGCCGTCTGTGGGGACCACAGATCAAGAAGTCAGAGATGGCAAGAGTCACCAGTAGTCGACGGAACGCCGGTGAAGAATCTCCGGAAACATCGGAGAATGTCAGAAATCATGGAGATGTTCAATCTCAGCCTCAAGAAGTTGTACCAGTTCAAGAAGGAGTTACCAGAAGAGATCTGACCGATCTTGCAGCAAAATTTGACCATCAATTCAGTGCTTTAATCAGAGGTTTGGATGCACATTTTGCTGATTTGGAGCGCGCAATACCTGGAGTACCCCGTGCAGGATCAGAGGCCGTGCCAATGCCACAGCCTGTTCATGCAGAAGTTCCGCAACCAGTCCGTGCAGAGGCCCCACAGCCTGGGCGTTCTGAGCAAGCAGTTCATGAGGGACAAGTTGTGAGGAGCCGCCATGGTCCTTACAACTTTGCCAGCCGATCCCATGGATCCGCACGGCACTCTCACAATTCGCCCCCTGCTAGCCCAAGGGCGACCAGTCGCGTACGATTGCGAGTCACGGTTCCCAGACCAGCTTCTCCTGAGCAAAGTCAGAGGCATACTGTGGCGTCCAGGAGTCAGGCGCCTACACAGGTTATCCGGGATGCCAGGGAGATCATAAACAATCGCAGACGCGAGCGAGGTGAGACTAGTCAAGTTCATTCGCCTAGGAGATCTCGCTCACCTGTTCGGCGTTCGTCAACCCGGCGATCACCAACACGGCGTTCGCCGACACGACGACATTCAACACGTCGCTCASCAACCAGACGGACTACTGCACGGCGATCCAGGAGACATCGGCGTTCAGAGAGAGCTAGCTCGGAAGAACTGACCTCAGAAACTGTGGCAGAAAGTGTTCCAAGGGGAATTCTTACTTCCCGTACCCCTCTCAGCAGGGAACTTCTTGATACGGTGGATAGGAGGAAGGTCAAGATTCCAACTATGGATCCTTTTGACGGAACTTCTGATCCAGACGATCATATGGCAGCCTATAAGGCACAAATGGGCGTTCAAACGGAGTGTGAGGCCTCTTGGTGTAAATTCTTTCCCACTACTTTGAAGGGAATGGCGCTCACATGGTTTAGCGAACTCCCCTCCGGTTCCATCACCAATTTCACTGTCCTGGAAGCATTGTTTCGCCAGCAATTCATAGCAGGAAAACGCCATGAAGTAACCACTGTTGCTCTCATGAGTTGTAAACAGGAGCCTGGTGAAAGTTTCAAGAACTACTAGCTATTTTGTGCACGCGATGCGTGCGATGCTAATTTACTTATTATGTCATCTAGTATAATTTAATTAAGAACTCTTAATCAAAAGAAATTATAGAAGATCTCAAGTCTTCAACTAATCCGTATAAAGTTTGATAATTATAAAATTTATGCCTAGGAGTAATTTTAGATTATAACTGTTATTAAAATTCAATGTTTTGTTTGAAACAAAAACTCGGTAAATTTTTTTGTTTTACCTTGCTTTGTTTAAAAAATGATTTAATTAAGATGAATATTTGTCAAACATATTCTTCTTTTTAATGCGCATAATGTTTTCTTGATTTGAAATATTGAAATTTCCTTATTAGATAGACTTTTAATTAGAAAGGATTGAAATTATAAGTTGAATTAGGTAATTTTGGTTTTTGTTAAGGGTATAGAAGACTTTTTAAAGGGGATTCATTGCTCCACTTGGCTTATACGGAGTATTAGTATTTGTGTGCACGCGATAGTGCATACGTATAATTTACAATTCAATGCATGAAAGAATATTAACAATTTTGTTATTAATAATAACATCTATTATTATAATATAATATAATATTTAAAATATATCATTATAA
Source organism: Bassia scoparia (assembly GCA_008642245.1). Classification (NCBI taxonomy): domain Eukaryota; kingdom Viridiplantae; phylum Streptophyta; class Magnoliopsida; order Caryophyllales; family Amaranthaceae; genus Bassia; species Bassia scoparia. Next base: position 55,099 of record SNQN01001442.1, read on the forward strand.
TAATATATTATATATATTAATATATTATATAATATTTATATATATTATTATATATATATATATAATATATATATTATATAAATTATATACCAAGACTTTTTTATAGCTGAAAAGTTAGTAACAACTTATATATATTATAAATATATATATATATATATTATATATATATTATATATATATATATATATACCAAGACTTTTTTTAGCTGAAAAAAGTTAGTAACAAACATAACGAACATGAAATATTAGGGTAAAAAAACTACTATAAATGAAATGATAGATGGAGATGGAGTTTCCATACGCATAACAATAGTAACATTGTAAATTACATAATTTATAAAAAGGTAGGAGTACATATTCAATTACTATAATATAAATTTATAATGTAGATATCAAGATGTTATGCACGTGATTCTTCATACATTAATATATGTTTCGCACTGTTGGCTCATTTGAATTTACAATAAAAATGAAAGAATATATTGACATTGTAGAAAAGCATTGTGCTTTTGAATGTTTAGAAGAAGATGAGTGAATTGTATGTGTTATACAGTGGAGTATGCAGTTATTTGTTTAACCAACTCTTATAATAATTCATTATAAGTTACATAATTTGTGTCCAAATTCATAAATGGTATACATTTTGTATCCAAATCATGATATAATACATATTAGTGTCTAATTCATTATAATTATATTAGTGTCCAATTGAGTATGTATTAGTGTCTATATTATTGTCTTTTGATTTGAAATGTAATTGGAATTTTTGACTTTGAGTTGATTGATTTTTTATTTATATTTTTTCAAACACTATATTTAAGTGCTAAGGGTAAATTGTAAGTTCATAGGGGGACACTTGCTCCCTTGGCTTATATAATAGAGAGTATAAAGCGTTTAACACGGAGTTTGAAGATTTCCAATTTGGAAGACCTGTTGCATTGCATCACTGCTGACCGGACTGCGACCTGGCGTTTCAAGCAAGATTTGATGATTCAGGATGTGCGCAAGTATTCAGTTGCCATGGAGATGGCGAAACATTATATAGAGCCTCGAGGCAAATAATAGTGATCCTCGCCCAGCAAAGAAAAAATCCGATAAGCAGAAAGCAAGCAGGGGGCGATCAGAGGGGCGGGATCGAGGGATAAGTTGATCGATGGCGATAAGAAGAGGAAGAGCGCGATGATGGCGTTGACCGAGGTACAACGTCAACAGGAGAAAATTTACCTGGACATTAAGGAGAGTAATCTCTACCTAGCCTCGCGGTCCAGGCACCGATGAATAAAAGAACAAGAACTTATGGTGTGAGTATCACCGAGATGTGACATACTACTCGAAATTGTAACGAGTTAAAGAGAGCACTTGACAAGCTAGCAGATGAAGGAAATTAACGAAGTACTTATAAGGATAATAAAAGAGCAGTGACAGCTGGAAGCAACGATATGATGTCATGGTGGGCGTGATCAGTGGAGGTTTGGCCTCAGGCGGTCCAAGCAATAGGGGAAGGAACAACATTTGTATGAATTAAGCATCAAGTGCTAGACGTTGCTAGGAGCGCCCTCCACCATGCCTACCATGGTTTTTTGACAACAAATCCTCCAATCCGTTAAGTCTACCACATGACGATCCATTGGTAGTAGAGATTAAGGTCGCCAATGCTAAGGTTCGGATGTTAGTCGATTCTGGCAGCTCACGATTTATTACATATGAGTTTAAAACAACTCAGTTGTGGGAATGAAAAGCTCGAGCCTTGGCGCAACCCTAGTGGGATTGGCGGTCGAGTGTCTTTCCAAGGGGACAATTCGTCTGCCTGTTCGGCTAGGGAGAAGGTCATGGCAAAAGTTTGATGGTCAAGTTTATTGTTTGTGTTGCTTTGCATACAATATTATCATTGGGCGACCATTGCTAAATCAAGTCAAGGCGGCGATCTCGACTTATCAACTCCTGTTGCAATTTGAGACAAACAATGGAAAGGTTGGAAACTGTATGGCGATCAGAGATCAGCCAGAGAGTGCTAGTTAATAGCCTTCGAGGGCGACAGCGAAGAAGACCATCCAGCAGCAAAGAAAGGAAGGAGTCGGAGCCAGATTTAACAACACCAATGGATGTGTACTTGGCTGATAATCCAAGAGGTATGGGCGTCAAAACCTTGGATTCCATGAGGAAGTGGTGATTGATGTGACTTCTCACACAGTCGAGTAGGGGCTAACTTGGACAAAGGATTGAAGGAAGAAATACTCAATATTCTCAAGGAATACCGAGATGTTTCGCTTTACAGTGAAGAAATGCCAGGATTTCTCCGAAGTGATGCAACACAGCTTGCATCAAAGATGGTTATAAACCCGTGAAGAAAATTACGACATCAAGGGCGAGAAAGATGTTGTGCGGCAGCTGCTGAAGTGAAGAAGTTGCTAGAAGCTGGCTTCATACGTGAATGTCAGTAACGATTGGTTGGCCAACGTTGTCTTGGTCAAAAACCCAATGGTACGTGGCGAATGTGTGTAGATTTCACGTATCTCAACAAGCCGTGCCGAAGGATGATTATCCTTCCTAAAGATTGATAACTTGTTGATTCTACTGCAGGGCTGCCTCTTTAGTTTTATGGCGCCAATGCGGTTTCATCAGATACCAATGGCAGAGGGGATCAGGCACACACCGCCTTTATTAAAACCAAGGGGTTTATTACTATAAGGTGATGCCTTCGGCTTAAAAACGCCGGGGCTACCTATTAGAGGTTGGTAAATCAGATATTTGACGGTCAGATTGGCCGAAATTCGAGGTTTAGGTTGATGATATGATTGTTAAACAAGATAGTACTACATATTGCTGATCTCAGGGAAACTTTGATTCTTAAGAAATTCAATATGCGCCTGAACCGAAGAAGTGTGTTTTTGGCGTTCATGGCGGCAAGTGCTTGGGATTTTTAGTGGAGTGAACGTGGAATAGAGGCGAATCCAGATAAAATTCAAGCTGTTTGGACATGCAATCCAAGGAGTGTAAAGGAAGTTCAAGATTGCAGGTTGCATGGCGGACTAGGGCGTTTTGTCGTCTAAATCGGCGGATAAAAGCTTGGCGTTTTTTAAGACCTTGAAAGGTACGTTCAATGTGGGATGAAGAAGAGAAGTGGGTTGTCAGGAGCTAAAAGCATCTCTCGGAGTACCAAAATTGGTGTCACAATGCAAAAGAACTTGTAGTTTACCTGGGTATTTCCGATTATGCTACAAGTGTGTTGGTCGCAGAGGAGAAAAGCAAACCACCGTGTATTTTGTTTAGCATGCTTACAGAGGAGCTGAATCAAGATATTCAACAATTGAAAAGATAGTATACGCTGGTGATTGCAAGTAAAAATGAAACCTTATTTCACGCCACAATAATTACAGTTCTCACAGGACAGCCCATACGGAAGGTTATTGAAGGCGAAATATCAATCGGATGACGAATGGGCGATGAATTGGCAGATTATGGTTGGAGTACGAGCCCAGAAAGGCGATTAAGCTCAGGCGTTGGCCGACTTCCTCCATGAGTGTACTAATCGGCCCTCCTACAGAGACAATCCTTGGGAATTATTTGTCGATGATCATCTACAAGGAGGCGAGTGGGCAGGAATTTTGATCAAAACTGATCTTGGCGAACGTCTGGTGTACTCGCGTGCGTTTTGGCTGCCGCACGAGTCAACATGATGTCGAGTATGAGGCGCTTATATTGGGGCTTCAAATGTGCTTAGCTGCAGGGGCTAAAAAGATTTTAGTGAATCGGATTCTCAGTTGGTAGTTAGCCAAGTCAAGGGGAGTTTGAGGCGAAGGAAGATCTATGAAAATGTACTTGGGTAAGTGAATTTTCTCAAAGAAAAGTTTGAAGAATTTGATATTCAACATATCCTAGATCCGAGAATCAACAAGAAGATGCGTATCTCGGTTAGCAAGCTTGCAGAAAACGATCCCGAATCATTACTTGGGAGGTTTGAAGAACCAGTATAAATTGAACAATGGCGGTGTTGGACCGTGGCGATACCTGGATGGATCAGATATCAAATATTTGAAAAGCGAATTACCGCAAGATGATAAACAGGGTGATAGGGTTGTAAACAGTCACGGTGGTTTTCTGGCACGATGGAAGCTTTATAAGAAATATCACTCATCCATTGTTGAGTGCGTTACGCAAGATGAAGGGGACACATTCTGCGAGAGATTCATGAAGGGGTTGTGTAGCCATCAGGGCTTCCGTAATTGGGGGAAGGCTTTACGGTCAGGTTTTCTGGCCCACCCACCTAAAGAATGACGCCGGAGCTTGTCAAGAAATGCGAGAAATGTCATCAATCGCGACATTCGTCGCTCCCTGCACAAACTTGTCTGCAATCTTCCTACCTACCGTTGATAATGGGGGATGGATTTGTTGGGACCGTTTCCCATCAGCATCCGGGCAAAGAAAATTTCTTAGTCGCCATACTATGTTCCAACAAATGGATCGAGGCAAAACTTGGTACCATTTCTGAGAAGCAAATCCAGCAGTTTATTGGGAAATATCATCACCCGTTTTGGGTCCAAGGGTGTTTAATTGCTGAGTAATGGAAGGCAAGTTCGAGAGTGAGTCCACTCGGCGATATTGTGAGCAATTCGGTATACGGGCTAAATTTACAGCCGTGTGCCGACCACAAACCAACGGCCAGGCAGAAGCTGCAAATAAGGTGATTTTGCGGGGCCTAAAGACCAAGCTGGAAGGGGCTAAAGGGTCTTGGCTAGACGAGCTCCCTGGAGTTCTCTGGTCCGCCAGGACAACAACGAAGGAATCCACTGGCCATACGCCATTTTCCTTGGTATATGGGAGTGAAGCTGTGTTACCTGTGGAGGTTGGCGCTTCCTCACCCAAGATTACCTACTATGATTATGGGGCTAATGAAGAATCTAAGAAAATGGACTTGGATTTGTTGTCTGAAATGCGCGGAAACGCCCTTCTCCAGTCTATTTGTTATAAGCAGAAGATTACTAGGTACTTCAACAACCGTGTGCGACCCCGCCAGTTTTGCCAAGGCGATTGGGTGTTGCGAAAGGTTGAAAGTACTGGTAAGGATTTACGGATGGGAAAGTTGACCCCTAATTGGGAAGGACCATACCAGGTCACGGAGGTTATTCGCCCAGGCACTTTCAGGCTTGAGGACGCTGAGGGTAATCCTTTACCTCGCCCATGGAATGCAGATAACCTTCGGCGTTTTTACGTTTGATCACATCACTGTAGGGGCATACTACTGTTATGTACTGATATGTACAAAGTGATTGGTTATGTAAGTAAATAACAATGATGTAATCAAAGGAGTATAATAATAAACACTGTCAGGGGTGTTTTAGGTATAGGCTTGATGACAAGATACTACCTCCCCCTGGCAGATTTCCAAAATATCTTTTGCATTATAAGCTTTTCACGGATCGCCCATTTAAGGGCATCCTAAGCTTAGTTATTTTTTCTGGAAATAATTATTCTCCATTTCTCGGATCGCCCATTAAAGGGCATCCTTAGCTTAATCATTTTTTCTGGAAATGATTATTCTCTATTTCTCGGATTGCCCATTAAAGGGTATTTATAATTACTTGTTGACAACGCCTAACACAAGCCTATGAAGACATTATTGGCACTTTTTCACTAATTAACGGATCGTCCGGTTAAGTGCGCAGGGTCGCTTCTCCTAAACGCTAAGGGTGAATCTTGCTCTTATGATATTTTAAAACGCCTATAGACAGGCGTAGTTACTTGGTTAAAGCTTATTAGTTTGACTGAGTTTCGTTCGTTCTTAATCCCCAAGGAATGTTTACACTTGGTTGAAAGTGTAAACATTATGATTATCATTTTGAAGCAATATACGTACATGGCGAAACTTCAAAGTAAATGAATAAAGACTTTGGATCAGATAAATGACAAATAATATAAAACGCAGAGTTGAAACTGCAATGTCAATACATCATACGGCGCTGAGGCCAAAATATTCAAATACATAAATATAAGTTCGAAAAAATGAAAGCTGAAATCACTTAGGCGTTGGAGGAGGATTGGCTGGCTTCTTCGGCTTCACCCCAGAAGGCAGCTTGACGCCAGGAGGCTTGATGGCGGTRTTTGGTTTCTTCTTGGCAGGATCGCCCCCAACTGATGGTACCAATTCTGTTGAAGACCGTTTTAGGTTGATCTTCATACCAGAGGCGGTAGAAAACACTTTCCCACCAGAGGAAGAGACGCCTTTTGAACCGCCAGAAGAAGACTTCTTTAGATCTTCAGCAGCCTTTAGAAGCCTCAACATTCGCCCTACGGCGGCTTCAGCTTGTGCCTTTTGCGCTCTCGGCTGCTTTCGCCTTTCGGGCCGCTCTTCCTCTCTTTGCTCTGCTGAGCCTACTTCTCTACCATTTCTTTTCGCCTGGCCCTTCAAGCGCGATCAAGTCTGAAAAGCCTGCAGAATCTCTTCTTTCTTCCCAGGCATGACTCTTTCGGCGGCAGCCAACATCTGGTCTGCATCAAGTCAGAAACTTGGAAGAGGTTCAAGGCAGTCTCATCCTCCACTTTTTCCCGGCAGGCCGTCTCGCACTGCTGAATTATGGAGTCAGGGTCAAGGCTCAGCAGGGCGTTTCTTCAGATTTTCCAGCTCTAGGCGACCGAAGCCAAATCTTCCTAGCCTTCTTCTTCGCCTTCTCAGCTGCTTCCTTATCCTCCATCGCGCTTGTGGCTTTGAATTGGCCAATCTCAAGGCTTTTCATGGAAGTTTAAGGGCTTCAATCTGCTCTGTCAAGTCCCTGACTCTCCTTTGCTCGTCTCGAGCTCCTGGGAGAGTATGCCCTCATTCGCCAAGGTCTGCCCGTATACTTCGGCCAACCATGATTCTCGCAGAAAGCTGAATATAATAAGCTAAGTGTTAGTCATGGCGAGCAATGTGTAGGCGAAAAGAGTATCTAAATGAAAACTTACATCGAAGAAGTCTCCCCTCAAGGAATGAAAGATTCTCCTTCCTTTTGATGACTCTTGCATCCGCCTCCAACGAATGCATGTGAGTGACGCTGATGGGTCCTAGTCATCTTCACCTCCATTGGAGGTCAGTAAACGGAAGGCCGACGATTCGTCAGCCTTTTTCTTTTCTTCTTTGGCGACTCATTATCGCCTTCCTCTTCGACCTGCACCTCGTCCTAGTTTCTCGGAAGAGTGCTCTGTCGTCTCGCTCAGCCCCAAGGCTTGATTGGTTGTGCCGCAAAGGCTCTGTGGTGGGGATCACACCAAAGGCATCATTAGGTGATCAGCTTCGACCACCTCCTCATCATTCTCCGCATGCTCTCAGCAAGGCGATCCTTTTGATTCTTCTCTGCAATGGATAAGCAGGTGAAACAAAATAAAAGAAAGTAAGAGATCACAAGTGAGTGAGGCGAACTTACGGAGGCGGTGAGGAACCTGGACCGTTCTTCGTCCAGAACTTCCTGAAGCAGGAAGCGTACACTTTCTATGTTGTGGTTAATTCATCATCTCTTGTGTAACTGGAGATGGCTAACTCTGCAAGGGGGAATAAGATAAGAGACAAATAAGAAGCCAAAGGCGAACAGACAAGAAAGACTCATACCCCTGTATAGCCCTGCTGAGGCGACATAAGACAAGAAAACTCCCTAGAAAGAGTTTTAACTTGCGCACCCAGCGACTCGGGAACCAACACTCATCACCATGGCTCCAGGATGTTTTTTGTTTTCATACACGGCCATCACAGCCTCTTGGGTGGACATTTGTGGACGTCATGTTTGGAGAAAGTTGGGAGGTTGTCTACTCGACTTCCTGGAATATTCCAGCCATCGCCGTGGTAGATAAAAAGAAATTTTCCTCTAAACCCCTTGTGGTTGGAAACAGTCTTCTGAAGGATTTTAGATACCTTCTTGTCCTGAATCCGAACCAACCTTCTCCATAGTCCTTTTTGGATTCCACTAAATAAATGTTACGCCACAAGACAGTGAAGGCGTAACTTCAAGCATGCGCAAGGGCATGAAAGAGAGAATTTGGGATATACTATTGGCATTATCACGCCAAAGTTATCTATATGCATTAAGTAATTCTACAATGAAAGGGTGCAAAGGGAATCTAATTTCTAAACTCTAAAGGAAGCAAGTAAATGGCTATACAACCGGGAGATGGATTTGTTACCGATCTTTTGGTACCATGAATTAAATGGGATAATCGTTGGGAGTGATAACGAAAAGCTATCTCCGCCTATACTGTTCCTACCCAACCAGTTCTAAAGTGGCGAACGACGTTATACCTTTAGCCCACAGGCGTTAGAAGGTGAATTGCCTCATCCTTAGGAATTCTTGGTCGGTCTCCGGTCATCAACTGTTACTTGCACCATCCCTGATTTAAGAAATGATTAAAAAGTCAGCATAAGTGTTCTCATCTTCCGGCTTACCGACGTAGGTTACTACGCCGCCTACTGGTTCTATGTGTTTAAACTCTTCTCAAAACCTGCTGACAAGCTATCACTAGTATTATGGAACTAGACTCGGGCTAACAAAGCAGGAACGGCGATTGGGGTTTTATCGATATTCACGGGGTTATCTACAACCTTAACAGTTGGATCTTTTGTAACTGGAACTGCACCTAGCCGCCCATTTCTATTATGAAAGGAATCGTCTTCTAGTTCATAACGAATGACCTAGAAGTTAAACGATCCATAAGGAAGGGATAGAATCGTACCTTCAGAAGAAAAAGCAACTTCACGGATGCCAGGTATATGGGATGCAGAAGAGTTGTTGCAAGTCGCCCACCGATTCTCGCCTCTAGTTGACACTTGGTAAATTTTTTGAAAAAACGGAACCAACAATTCAAATTGGAAACCTTTGGGAGTTTTTTATGATTTAGGGAGTTTCTCTCTCTAGAATTTCAGTTCGAAGTAAGTGAAATGATGAGAAAGGAGGGTAAGTAACCCCAGATTTATAATCCCCAAACTTGGGCTTTACTATTCACGGTATTTCAGGCCCAATAAAGAGTATTCTCTTAATAAGCAATACGGATTGAGTATTTATTACCGTTATAATTACGGTATAACTTCTGACAACAAAGTATTTTTGTACTTTGGTACATTTTTTCCAAGGTTGAGGAATGTTTCCGAGACTTCGGTATTACGAAACTGGGATCTGTGTCCTAGGTTCATTCGCCATGAGGGTTTTGTTCGCCATTGAACCTATTGAAGCAAGATTTGAGAAGGAATGTTTTCCTTCAGCAGATCAATTTTCAGACCACCAGCGAAATACCATCTGAGGATCGCAAGTCTTCTGGTCGCCTCTAAGTCTGAACGCCTAGGGTCTCACCAAAAGTGGACTTCTACATTTACTTCTCGGATCGCCAGTTAAGGGGATCCGAGTAAATTCTTCTAAACGCCCTAGGTGTTAAACACCTAGTGGCTTCGATATTCTACTTCTCGGATCGCCAATTAGGGTTATCCGAGTTAATTTGTCTTCAAACGCCTGGGCTTGAAACCCCAGGGGCTTTAACATATCATTTCTCGGATCGCCCAGTTAGGGTGATCCGAGGTAATTTGTTTAAACGCCTTGGGCTTGAACGCCCAGGGTTTCCAACTTTCCAGTTGTCGGATGCCCAGGTAGGGTGACCCGAGTTGATTTGTGTTAAAACGCCTAGGGGCTTTTATATATTACTTCTCGGATCGCCCATTAGGGTCCGAGTGAATTTCTTCTAACGCCCTAGGTGTTAACACAGGGCTTTGATATCTACTTCTCGGATCGCCCAATTAGGGTATCCGAGTTAATTTGTTTTCAAACGCCCTGGCTCGAAACGCCCAGGGGCTTTAACATATCATTTCTCGGATGCCCAGTTAGGTGATCCGAGGTTTTGTTTTAAAGCCTTGGGCTTTGAAGCCCAGGGTTTCCAACTTTCAGTTGTCGGATCGCCCGGTAGGGTGACCGAGTTGATTTGTGTTAAAACGCCTAGGGGCTTTGATATATTACTTCTCGGATCGCCCAATTAAGGGGATCCGAGTGAATTTCTTCTAAACGCCCTAGGTGTTAAACACCTAGGGGCTTTGATATTCTACTTCTCGATCGCCAATTAGGGTTATCCGAGTTATTTGTTTTCAAACGCCTGGGCTCGAACGCCCAGGGCTTTAACTATCAATTTCTCGGATCGCCCAGTTAGGGTGATCCGAGGTAATTTGTTTTAAACGCCTTGGGCTTTGAACGCCCAGGGTTTCCAACTTTCCATTTCTCGGATCGCCCAGGTAGGGTGACCCGAGTTGATTTGTGTTAAAACGCCCTGGGCTTTGAATGCCCAGGGGCTTCAAAGCCTCATTTCTCGGATCGCCTAGTTAGGGTGATCCAAGATGATATGCTTTCAAACGCCCTGGGCTTGGATCGCCCAGAAGCTTTAACACTTCATTTCTCGGATCGCCCAGTTAGGGTGATCCGAGGTAATGTGCTTCAAAACGCCCTGGGCTTTGAACGCCCAGGGATTTCAGTTCCACATTTCTCGGATCGCCCAGTTAGGGTGATCCGAGGTAGTTAGTTCTAAAACGCCCTGGGCTTAAATCGCCCAGGGGCTTCAAAGCCTCATTTCTCGGATCGCCCAGTTAGGGTGATCCGAGGCAGTTGTTTCTGAACACCGTAGGCTCTGAACGCCCAAGGACTTACAACACTTACAAGGGCTTGAAATAATACGATCCCAACTGTATTTTTACCTAATCTATCTGAAGTTAGGGGCTAAAATCCTAAATGTAGGATTTTGTATTTACAACTTCGGACAGATCAGCAAAATATTTAAGGGATGATTAAATCAGACGATTCATTCCGCTCGATACTTAAGTTGCAAAGAAGCTTTATTTAAGAATCGAGCGTGGGGCTAATTGTTCCAGACCACTATGTATTGGGCCTGGCCCATTAACCGTTATTGCAAAAATGCCATTACTGGCTTGGTTGACCAAGTCAAACAGGTAAAGCTTCCTAAAGAAGCTTTCTAACTGAATTCAGTTAGAAAGCCTTCTAGATCTTTCTGGGTCAAGGTAAAATTACCATATTAACCCCCCCCCCCTACTGTCTATAAATAGGGAGCTTAGCATCAAATAACGGGGGACACACTTACACACTTGAGACTTTACATAAAAAAAAGTACTTTCTCTCTCTAATTCTCAGATTCTCTTTCTTTTCTCTCTCCTTTCTTTGCTGACTTAAGCATCGGAGGTGGTCCCCAGGAAACACTCCCTGGGCCCTCTGACTGTTTTTTCTCTCTCCTCAGGGAACCTGACGTAGATTACCGGCGTACTTTCCGGCGGATTTTTTGGCAACCACTCAAGATTCAGACACAACGATTTAGATTCCCTGTTTTTCTAGATTCCAGATTTCCGTACTTGGAACAGCAACATTTGAGACCTATAAAATATTTCGTTGTTACAAACTTTTATTTACGAAGGAGGTAAAATCAAAGGGTTTTGGATTAAAAAAATCCCTTTTGTTGTAAACAAGATGTGAAACGGTGAATGAATAAGGAAACGAACATTATGATCCTATAGTCCTATATATCTAAACTAATACACTGCAACTCCTTATCATCAACATTCGAGAGAACATATCATCAAAGTCTTGAGATGCTCCGCACAATATACAAACGCTTGTATTATGGTAGAAGAGCAGCAACCACGCATTTAAGCCTCTTTGCTTCAGTTTTGAGTTGTCTAAAAAAGATAACAAGAAATAATAAGACATATATATATAGTTAAAACGGATTTTACGTATATCTTTTTTATCTTTTTTCAGAAAAAAGGCTAAAGCGATAAACTTGTGACAAAAACACGTTTATATCATGTCAAATGACCAACACAAATAAAATATGTTGATGGTCGAGAGGTCTAAGATAAACTTGTGACAAGATGAAAGGGCGGGGTACATAAATATATACATACCAAGTGAGTTGTTGCGTTGCAAAATCATCACTTGTGAGTGGTGAGAACTTAAACAATGGAAGGGGAATTCTTTGTTGCTTCAATAATCTTAAGGTCGAGGCTTTGTTTTTCTACTTCAACAGGTGAATTGCTTGATGGAATCACCATTTGTTCTTTGCTTTTTGCCCACAAAAAACTGTATAGACCTCCAACTAGCAAAATCCCACCTATTACACTGAAAACAATTTGCCAAACAATAATATTTAGTCACAACAAAAACTGTAACTGCTGGACAACCGAGAAATTTAAAATAATCGCAACAGTGAGTACAATTATTTTGTTACGTAGAAAGTAGTCTTTAATCTAATTTCGTGCAACCATTAAATATTTATATGACATTTTTTATAGTGAATTTTTCAAACATGTTTGGAACATTTCAATCCACCAAAATTTTAAGAATTCTAAATTTTATAAGAAAAATTATCTTTGATAGCATTTTAATTCAAATTTATGAAAATTTGATATTTTTATATTATATTATTAAATGTGATAGTTGAGACGAGTCAAAATATATAAACAACATTTTATCTAACATACCTATATATCACAAAAATTCACAAAACGTTAAAAAAGTGAGGTTTCTAGTGGTGTATCATTCTAAGAGATATCAAATTTTGCCAACTTTAGGTAGCACCAATGAGTTTTGAAGCTTTTATTAATGGAAAGGAAAGGGAAGGGAACGAAAATTCACCTGCCCAATGTGATGATATCTCCCAAAAGAAGAACAGAACAAAGCATGGTTAGTATAAGCCCCAAAGGAGTCCATAGTGCTAAGAAAACTGGTCCTTTCTTCTCAATCACATATGCTTGTAAATAGTATGCAAATGCTGTCACCACTATTCCCTGTAGCACCAAAAAACCGTAAACCAAAGTAAGCTCATTATGTTAAAATCGTGAATCACACGGGAACTAATCTAGTATTAATATACTCCTGTGACATGGAGTACTAAGATAGAGAAGTGTAGTGGCGCGCACTTACACAATAAGCAACGGCTACAAGACGAACGTTCCAACCAAGCACCCACTCAGAACGACGGCGTTCCACAAGAATAGCTATTGCAAATGATTGAAGTGAGCTTAAGAAACAACTTAGTGCCGTGAACAGAAGTTTTGATGGATATCCTTTCATAATCCGAGCCTATTAAAAACAAAACAAACAAGAAAAATATTGTTAAAGAGTTTACTATTTTTAGTGGTGTAATGATGAATACAGTTTACTAAAAAATGACTCGCATTTGTAAAGCACGATATTGTTCTTATTACGTACATCCAATATTGCCATATAACAATTTTTATTATTATTTTTTTTTCAACTCCACGTTTCTTTTATGTATCCAATTTCTTTTATGTAAAGAGTTTACTATGTTTAGTGATATTGTTCTTATTACGTACATCCAATATTGCCATAAACCGACAATATATTGTACGAGTATATAGAAAAATAAGGATAAATATGTCAATTCATGACTGATTGTAAAAGAAGTATGTATAGTAATAATATCCATGAGAATGTAACTTCATTTGAGTCATTTCCAACAGTGTGATTTTTTTATAACGATATACAAACTCAATTACCAAACAGTCTTTCGTAAAAATTCGACACGTTTCATTAACATACATCAAAATCATGCACATGAGGAAGAAACCGAAGAACAGTTGTTACTCACTTGTTAGTGGACTTCCTTTTATTATGTTCATTTTCTTGAATGTGGCAATAAGTGACATTGCAGGGCACAAACACAACCACAAGACATATACATATGACATGACTCATGAAAGTCATGAGTGACCAATATAATCAGTATTCATGCTTTACTATTATGGTAGTGTTGAATTAAATACCTCGTAGTTAAACACTATAATTGGGGGAGGGGGGGTACTACTACAAGTGTTCAAGTAATGACATCCGTGTGTGAGTGTGACGCAAAAGAAAAAGTTTCGCTTGTGTGCAAAGCTTAATCATCGACATAGCACCTTAATGACAAGACTTATGTATCTATCCCTATTTTAAGCACACTCCCAATCAATGTATCATTTCAACTTAGATTATTTTCCGGATAATACATGAGTTGCATGATTTATACGTTTCTACATAATTGTCAAAAAAAGTCATTTTTTATCCTTTCAAATGTCATTGAAAAGTGTCATATAGTGTGTTGCGTTTTTGTGTTAAAGATTATTATATCTCAAATAACTATTGTCACATGTTCAAATTAATTTGACTACGATGTATATTATTTGTTTTTAAATTTGCGAGAAACACTGTTATTTGACACAAATACTTTAATTTAAGTGCATCTCATAACAAATCTTTGTCGACTTTGACAAGGTTTACCTTGAAAAAAATTGAATGAATCATGAAATGATTAAGCATTAGCACAATAATTCGACTCACACATAATCTCATCATCAATGTTCTCTATGACTGTACGTTTTGTATGATTTTTTTTTTTAGTTAGAGAGTCACAAGGGCAGAGTTAGATAAGAATCAATCTCATAATCTTCTGAAATTAGGAGAAAACTTTAACCAACTGAACTATCCCTCACCCTAGAAAAAAGCTATAAGGTTGAATCACATGGTTATAATTTTCCTTTTTCTAACAAAAGATGTTTTAAAAGCAAAAAAAATAGAAAAATTTACCTGCATAACAAGCCAAAGAGCCCAAAATGTGTTGCCAGTGAGCAAAATAAAGACACCCTTAATCCAAGTGGGGCCCGAATGGGCTTGGATGTGATGCTGGGAGTCTTGGGTCGCAGCTGGGTGACTAAAGAACTGGTGTGGGTGGCTAAACAGTTTGATTGAAGGGCCTTTGTAAAGTGCTAGTGTTACTGCACCTCCCAAGCATATCATTGTGCCAATCAACTTTGCAATCCCTGGTGCAGTCCGTATCTTCCATACTTCCAATCTGTGACATCATTTAGTATAATCCATTACATAATAATCACTATGTTCCCCCTTTGGCCCAATGGCCAATATATGTACCCACCAAAAACCAAGTTATAGTAATTACATTTTCAATGTGGCGATCGTGTATATTGACTGAATTTTACTGAACTATACAAAATTATTATGATTGAACAGAGAATTGAATTTACCTGAAATTTGTACTAGAGTCCAAGTCTAAAATTTGTAATTATTCGATACGAGTCTATGTAGGTCTAGGGTAGTCTATCTAGGTCTAGGGTAGTTGTTGCTACCTAGATTTAGCTATTTAAATCATGTTCCCTAAGGATGTGATGACTAGATTTCATGAAAACACTAAAGGGTCCTATTGTGATGTATTTAATGAGACAGCCTTAAAAAAGATTCATTCAAATTTGATATGGTGCTTTCCCATACTAGAGATATGTTACTTGATCAGGATCTTGAATGATTGTCATCTAATTCTATGTTGATAGCTTAGTGCGCATTAACATAGGAATGTGATGAACACTCAATCACTCATAAATAAGGTGCTTGCAAGTTGTTGAGCTTGTTTGGTCCAATGAATAAAGAATTTCAAACATAGTGTTTGCTCCTAAAGTCCTTACCTAATTGGCTAATTCCAATAATCTTTAATCTTCATAACTATTTTGCATCATGTCAAGATAACACTTGAACACTGTTTTTAGCACCTACCTTACTGATTGGCGGCATGAATATATCTAAGAGATTATGGTTGTCTACTGTCTAGTAGTTACTACTTACTAGACTAGCATTGCAGTCAGTGTCATTTTGTCATATTTTGTCCGTTTTATAGTACCCGTACTTGTTACACTTCACAATTCACACACTCTTATACAACTTTCTATGAGGAAAAAGATAGACGATAAAAAAAGATTGGAGACTCATATGAAATGAGCTAAATAGAGATAAATTATTGTTAAAAAAAAGTTAACCAATTATTTTTGAAACGTCCCATAATGAAAACTAAAAAGTGTAGCGATAAATATAAAACGGAAAAGTATATATATTTGTCTTTTAATAATATTAGTAAATCAGGTCATATGAATGTATGATGTTAAACTGTTTCAATCTTTTGCGGGGTATTTTGACAATGATCACCAATAATACATGTCATGTTAAGTCTCGTAAACTAAAAATTAATTTCATATCATGTACTAATCACCAACCTCAGAATAATTAGAACTTTAGAAGTGTTCGTGGAACAAAAATATTTGAAGTTATAGAGTGATTTTACTATGTGTTCAATTAGTTGGTATCCAATGATTATACTTGTATATAATAGTACTTGAAAAGTCATTAAACTAACTCAACTAGCTAGTAGCTACCCTTACCCTAGTCGATATCCGTAACAATTCAAGATACTATGAGAATTATAGGTGTCTAAGAAGAAAACTTGTAAGAACTCAAAAAGAGTTGCTTCCATCTTATGTGAAACCCCGTTTTGTTTTATTTGTAATATGAATCCACTTTTAAGAGAATCATGCAAAGGAAAAAGAACAACAATTGAGGATTAATGATTTCTGCACTCGATATTTTAATTTTCACACTATATCTCGTTGTTATTTATGTGAGAGGACATGGAGTGCGGAAGTTAAAATCTGAAAGACCAAAATCAACTCTCACGAACAAGTAAGAAATACACATCCCCACTTTCCTCCCATTCTTTAAACAGTTAAGACATTTGAAGGTAAGACCAAACAACATAACCAGTACTAAGAGAAGAAGTCGATGAAGACATACAAGAATGACTTCCATCATTTTAGATCTCTAGATATTGATCATATTTTAATTAATTTTTGTATTGTGTATGCTTTAGTTTAAAGCACCTGCTAGAATGGCCCTAGTGACATTCTACCAACGACGTACAAACGATTTAACCTTATCAACATAATAATAATGTTGTGTGTTGGTGCACATTTACATCGATTTTCCATTAAAAACAGCGATCTTACTATGATATTACTCTTCCCATCAAAAAATGAGTTAATTATGATCAGATAAGATTAACTAGAAAAAACATAAACAAGGAATTAGCATAGTACAAAAGATAGTTCTATTCATCACAGAAATAATGAAAAGCTAGCTTTAATGTTGATCAATTCAATTTGGACAAGTTATAATTGTTTCAGGTGCATAACAGTAGAACTGACAATATGTTAGTTTAAGTGCTTTGTCTGTTAATGGTCGACAGGAACAATGATTTGATTTCCAAATCTAAATAAATTATTAGGGTTGTATGTAAATCCGATCTCTCTGATTTCACTTTTTTTCAACGTATTGGAGTATTTTTAGAATAAAATTACGTATATCTAGATTTTATATAACCCTACATGATTAGCAAAACGCAACTACAAATTAAAACTAATACCAAATGATAATTATAATACTCACTCCGTTCTTTTTTGTTTGTCTTGTTTGAAATCGTGGACAAAATTAAGAAAAATGCATCTTTAATTAAGAGAATCTGTTAATTTAATAAGATTCTCACTTGGAAAGAGAATTTTTGAATTTTTTATTCAGTATAATAGGAAAAGATAATAAATGTGTGTTGGAAAATTAATTTTGCGACTAATCTACATAGTAGTTAAACTGTTGTTTAATATGATAGAGGAAAAATAATAAATGTAGTAATTCATTTATCCATTGAAAATATCAATAAAGTTGGAGTTAAAATTAAAAAAGATTTTAAACAACACAAACATTAAGGAATTCTTTTTGGAAAACATGACAAATAAAAGGGAACATATGGAGTATGTACTTTATCCGATTCATTTTCTTTGTACTCGCTATTTTTCAATGGTTCACTATTCACGAAATTATATTATACCAATAATAACAGCATATGAAATATTAGAAATAATGTTCGAAATGTCCAAGGAAGGGATCGATAGTCTTTACTTAAGGAAAAATGAGGGATAATAACCGATTACCGAGTATTATTTATTTATTTATTTTGTTATTATTATTTATTTTATTATTATTATTATTATTATTATTATTATGATTATTATTATTATTATTATTATTATTATTATTATTATTATTATTATTATTATTATTATTATTATTATTATTATTATTATTCATGAGTCTCTACCAATGGTCAACTTAATAATAAGCGATTACGAAAAGAAAAAGATGAGATTAATGTACCTAACAAGAACAGCAAGGAAGAAAGTGATAACAGGAAGACAATTGGTTGTTGCAGCACCCATGCTTGCTGAAGTATAGGTCATGCCGATGCCATACAAATCCAAACTCAGAGTAATCCTGCACCATATTATTATTATGTGTATAGTTTTAGCACGTACATGTTGGATAGTATAATATATGCTCATTGCATACTATTTTTTATCACTAGTACGTTACCTTGTCCTCACATACAACTATATACAGCAAGAGAGGTTAAAGAATATCATAATTAACTTACCCAAACAAAGACATCGCAAATATTTGACAGAACTTCTTGAATGAGAGTGGGGGTATGTTTTTCCTGAGTCATAATAATCAAAAATAATATTCAAGATTTATCACTTCTAACCCGAGTAAATTAATAATAATTATATTATAGTATATAATATATATATATATATATATTATATTATATATATATATATATATATACTATATATATATATATATATATATATATATATATATATATATATATATATATAAATAAAATAAGAACGTATTTCAAGCATATCTATTTGAATTGTAATGACAAAACATGTGTACCTCTCAAGAAAGATGGCTACTGGGGCTAGCACGATGGTGGCCAAAGCTTGTCGATAAAAGGTGAAGATGAAATTGTTCATCCCTACGTTGAATGCGGCCTTTGAGAGCAAGAACATGCCGGTATAAAGGCCTTGTATGAGGAAGACAACAAGGTATGGCTTGCTAATTGCCATTGTTATATCAATATATTATTGATGTTATAATGATAATCAACTCAGAATATGAAGTAGTGTGTAGGAGTATGTGGTTTCTAGTGCTTGAAGATTTAACACAATTGCTTGTATAAAATGTTGGTGCTACAACACTTGCTTATATATAGTGTGAAGTGAGAGTGACATGAGTTGTTAGTGAAGGTACTTTAAAGGAAGTAAAGAGAAAGAAGAAGAGAGGAAAGAAGGAAAAAAATCTGTGTCATGTGGACTAATAAAAGTTGATTGTATAGTAGTGCTATCTTTGAATTGGTTTGTTAAATTAAGTATTGCAATTTGCAATACTTTCTTTTTTAAGAGGTGGGCGTTAATAATAGGCCAATCAACAAGAATGATTTCTCATCACTCTATTTCTTTTTTCCGTATAAAAGAAGCCATTCTTTTTGTTTTATTTTTTAAGGGAAGAAAAAAGAAATAATTCTTTAATTTGCAACATATATACCTAATTATTCTTCTACTCACTTTACACATTTATCTTAATGTTATTAATTAACACTAATGAAATGGTGATATATGAACTAATTATGCCATGCCCATTATATAAGTTTGGTGTGAATGAGAATATGTACAAGTTGGAAAGAAGTCTAATAATCCTTAAACCAAATTGTCCATAAATATATATTTGTTCATTCTATTGTATTATTTGTAGTAGTATTCGACTTGAATTGTCACATATATCTTGATTTTTATATTGTTATATGGTTTTCAGTTTAACTTACGGTGTATATCAGGGAACCCTTCCTTAAGAAATACCGCTTTACAAAACGACAATTACGTATGTTCACCTTATTTTAATTTACTTTAAGCAAAGTTAAGTTCACATTATTAAAATTAAGTTTATCTTTCACAAAATTAGTTAATATAAATTTAATAATTACTTTCACTTAAGTTAAAATAACATAAGGTGAAAAGAACAAATAAATTTAATAATTACTTTCACTTAAGTTAAAATAACATAAGGTGAAAAGAACACTCGTTTAATTAAAGCATGTAAAACAAATCATAAAAAAATAAAATAAAGAATCAATCGATTTCAAGTTTTCAACAAAGGGGGACCCTTAATTGAATGTCTCTTTATATATATATATATATATATATATATATATATATATATATATATATATATATATATATATAAATATATTTTTTGTATGTATATACTCTATCAAATTTATCAATCTAAATCAAATAATACTTGACAATAATTATAATGATTGCGCATACGCAATAGATTTTTCTGAAATTCGTGGAGACATAGAATTAGCTAAGAAGTTTAAACATTCAATTCAGCACATGCCTGAAATATCAGTGAAGAGAGTTTGATCGTATTTAAGCTTGTCAGTGAGATTCCATCATAAAACTAACTATTAATACGCGAAGAGTAGCCTACTAAATTTATTTCATATTAGTCATCATCCTTTCAGTCTTTTAATATAGGACACATGTGAAATATAGTCTACATACTCCCCCTCACTTGAACCATCTTTAAAATTAATATATGGCTACATCACACACTATACAATATATAAGACTTCTTTTATGGGGTTGATAATTGGGCAAAGATTATCCGGTATCTTTGATACCATAATAATTTTTATGGGCTCAACACAAACTTGTACACAAGGAGAGTTCAATCGCATGTACAATGAGGTTCCATCATGAAATTAGTTTGTAATATGAGGAGCATCCAATCAAGTTTATATACTAGTTAATTATAATATTTTTATAGATTATTTAACACTTCACGACATCTGTTAGCAATAATATTTAAAGAATCGTATTACGAAATTATTAATTTAACAATTAAATATTGTGAGAGCTCGAAAGAATAATTTTGTAATTTTTTTGATGTGTGGACTCTAATTACCTCTTACCTAATTAATTAGATGCAATTATATAATTTTGATTTAATTGTAATTTATTATTACTAGAAAAACATTTTCCTCCAAAACAAACGAAGCCTACTTCGATGCATAATAAATCACTAAATCTGGTTAAACAATAAAGATTTTATTAATTAATCCAAATCTGATGTAAAAATAGCAAGGTCCCACACGTGGATGCCTCGAAGCTCAAGCACCTCATCAAATCGTTTTTATATGAAAATATTTTACGAGAATTATGTTACAAAGAGGGTATAGATTTTCTTGCTACTAGTGTAGTTTGTTTCTTTTTCTATTGCATGATCTATTCCATTATATTTAATGACAACAATTGAATTTTTCCAATGAATTAGATTTAGTGAAATCGGCCACTAGAGAATTCTAGCGGATCCTTGTCGGTTACAGAGGCTAGAGGGAGTATATCATAACTCGGAGGTCGGAGATACTAAAAGATCAAATCAACTAATAGTGATAATTTCGGTTTCAAAAAAGAAGAATTGTCCTTTGTTTTAATTAACATCAAACAATTTGAACACACAAAATTTGTGCTGAATTAGGAGCTGGCTTTGAGAAGCTAACCTTTTTGTTTACTCGTTCTCCTCCATATAAAATCATATTTGTACTACGTTGTATTTAAATGCAGGTTCTTTTCAAGTCAAAAAGCAACCAAATCAATTCCTTGCTTTAATTGCTTTTAATGAAACATTAACCATTAATCTATTATATATGTAGGGAACAAATTCTACCTGGTCTATTGATCAAGCCAACACGCATGTAATTTCATTTTGTGAGCGAGTTTAAATTCATGTACAAATTTAAAAATGCTATCATATATTTCCTCCGTTTTTTTATGTTATACTTTGACACAAAAAAAAAAACATGATTTTTTTTTTTTGTTAAAGTGCAAACTCTTAAAAAAATTGAAAGAAGTATAATCGTGCTCGTTCCATCATTGACTTGTACGTTCAAATATAAATCGTACAACAATTTAAATCTAGTACCATATCCAATTTTAGATATATTAGGGTTTATACAAATTTAATGAAGTTTATGTAAGCATAATTTACCAACAAATTGCATGAACATTCTCACATATTATGTATTGCTAGTTATTTGAATTTGATAGATATATTATTTTTTTTTACTCAATTGAAATGGACTTAGCTAAAATGTAATGAGTCCAAGAGAACAAGCTATAAATAGAATATACTAATGTAGGCACAAAATCAGAACTTACTATATATATTCTTGGAATAACTAGTTTATAATTTAATTATTAATGTTCACAAAGCATCATTATTTTAGAGGCCGTCCATTTTACCAATTAGAGTAAACTTGAATTGATTGGACAAGAGCATCAAATTCCTTAAGTAGGTCATGGGATTGAGGCTTGAAAATGAAAAAGAATTTAGCTAAAAATGATGTTGCTCATTGATGTAACCATACAAACTCACACACGAGATTAGTCTATTTGCCAAAAGTGATGGGAACTTATCGTAATAGTAACAAAAATAAAGGAGCATTTTACCCGGGCGCCCTGGCCTTTTCCTTTATTGTGTTTACAAGATTATTGGCTTTTGTTGTTAATAATCTTTAATAACCAACGTGACCTAAGTATGGCTAATTAAACATGATTTTCAGGTAGGTGGGGAAGTTTATCTAATTTATTCTGACTCCTACGTTTACAAAATTCATTGGTTGTGAGTTTGAGATACTTTGCTTAAATTTCATGCTTTGTATTTTGGTTACAAAATACTTAATAATTCATGCATAAAGACAATATTATGTAGATATACTACGTACGATTAGTTTACAATGTTTGAAGTCAACTAAGAACCACTTCAACATACAAATAATTGATTGGGAACTTATATTCTGAAGTTAGGGAATTAAACATGCATAAATAACTTTTTGATCTATATTGGACACATTCATTTTGGATAGTTACAGTTTATAAGCGGGTGGTTTTGAGTAGTGGCTTCAATTGCACTTTTGATCATTGTGATCAGATGTTTGAATCTTTATATCCGCTTCCTCGTTGTAAATGTACCTCGCCTTTGTGGCTCATTTGTAAAAAATAATAATAATAATTAAAAAAAACGATTTCATCTTATAACCATATATATAATAATGAAAAAAGTACTTGTCAAAAATAATAATGAGAAAAGTAAGATTTTGGCCTTATAAAGTTAGCATAACCTTTTTTTTCTAATTGGATCGGAGACTAAAAGTTAGTATGTAGCAGAATAGTAAATCACTAACTAAAACAATTGCGTATTGAAAAAAGAAAAACAATTTGTGGCAAATATGTTTAGTCTCTAGTTTTAATCACAAAAATTGCAACTACAAACAAATCGATCAGTCGTCAAAACACATTTGCAACTAAGGTTTTAGCGTGTAACCAAAAATTGGTCGTCATTGGTCGCTAAGCTAGTTTAGCGAGCAACTTTGATATCTTAGGCTCTTAACAACTAACTTCGTTGGTTGCTAAAATTTGTTCTTTTTTCTAGTGCGACTACAACTCAACTTCACTTTTTTCATTTATTTAATGTGGACCATCACTTTCATTCACTAACAGATTTGCTCATAAGCTCAACATTGAAATTTTGTATCAACTTTGATGTGTATTTAAGTGTTTAGTATGTTGAAAAATATTTCTAGCAACACATTCATTTCTTCCATGCATCGAAATCACTATTGTTCTAAATTAAAGTCTCAACTAATTTGCAAGTCTCTTTTCTCATTCTATTTTGTCTCATATAATAATTGACAATCCATTTATCTACTTCTTAATTTATTAAATCTTACACCATGTTTCCCAAAGTTTCTTCCTTTTGAAAAAATCCACACTCACCGTTCAATCTATTTTCTCTATTTCATATTTATTTATTACACTTTCTATATAATTCGTTTATATATTATACATATGTTTTATGTTATTGTGATGTGACACTTCTTTTCTTAGCAATAAACTCTATATATAACTCGTTGTCTTCTCACATGAATCCCCTTATTTTGTTTCTCTATTTATCTTTCCTCCTAAAAAAATGTCTAAAATTCCAAAATTGAAATAGCAAATAAAAAAGGAGAATCTCAATATCACATGTACACACGTATTATTCTTTGAATTTAATTATAGATCAATGATCACAGCAAGAATCCGCGCTTTTCACGTCCGATTTTACCGACCGCCATTAAAACCGTCGGTAAAATCAATATTACGACCGTTTAAAGGTCGACGTTATTTACCGACCGTTTTTGCTTGTGGACAGCATGTACCGACCGTTTCGCAGATATACCGACTGATGTACGGTCGGTAAAAATATTTATTTAATATTTAAAAAATAAAAATTAAAAATTATCGACCGTTGGCGGTCGGTAAATTTTAATTTCAATTTTTTAAGCCGACTCATGCTCCCACAGTCCCACTTGCTTTCAAATTTTCAACCGACTCAATAACCCAATAAACCCCCTACTTTATCCTCATTCACTCATTTATACCCACCATCTCTCTCTCTCTCTCTCTCTCTCTCTCTCTTTTTCTCTCTCTCCTCATTTCCTCCACATCTCTCTCTCTCACAGCTCTTCAATTCATCTCTCTCTCTCGGCTCTTCATCTCTCTCTCTCTCTCTCTCTCTCTCTCTCAATAACCCACCCTCTCTCTCTCTCTCTCTCTCTCTCAGCCGGCGCCACGACCGTGAACCGCCTCACCTCCCTCTCCCTGCCACCCTCTCAATAACCCACCCTCTCTCTCTCTCTCTCTCTCTCTCTCTCTATCAGCCGGCGCCACAACGCACAACCACCTCACCTCCCTCTCCCTGACACCGACGCCACAACGTCGTCTCACCCGCAACCCCGCAACTGCCGCTCACCCCCACAAAAGGTTTTGATTTTTCAGATCTACTTTTCTCTTTTATTGTATTTTTTTGCTTTATTTTAGGTTTTTATGACTTCATTTTCTGTTTTAGTTATTTATTTTGGGTTTTCTTCAATTTTGTAGAGTTTATATATTTTTTTGGCTTTTTTTCGGATTTTGTTTCTTCGTTTTTTTTTTTTTTCCTTCGTTTTTTTTTCATCTCGAAATATCGGTTATAGATCTAAGGTTTGAATGAATCAATTTATGATTTGTTATTTCGTTTTTTCTAGGGTCGGATACATTTTTAATGTTTTTCTTTCAATTTTTTCTTTCGTTTTTTCGGGTTTAGTTCTAATTTTTTTTGTTTTCGGTTTTTCTGAGTAATTCAACTCTATAAAAACGAAAATGGAATCTGTTTTTTTAATTCACTTTTGATTTTTAGGGTTTTTCTTTTAAATTTGATTTTTTGGGGTTTTATCTTAATATTTTCACTAGATTTACAATATTTTGAGTTTTTCCAAATTTGCTACTCCGTAATTAATTTGTTCTATTAATTTTCTGGTTTTTCTTGCGATTTTTGCTCTTATTTTAATTTCCTTGTTGTTTTGTCAACATAAGATTTTCTTCTTTGTTTTCAATTAATTTTCTGATTTTTATTTCACATTTCTCCACTCTTCATTTTCGGTTTTTGATTCTTACTAATTTATTTTGATTTTGTCATCTATTTTTTCTTGCAGTTAATTAAAGATCTAGAAAATTTGGGAGTGAAGTTTTGATGGATTCTAGGCTGAAGATATGGAAAGAAAGGCTTCTACATTGTTTAGGGTGAAGAAATTTCATAGTTTTAGGAATTTTGTATTTATTAGTTTGAATCTTGTAAGTATAAATATATATTTTTTGATACGAATATAATGATTATTTGAAATTTTTGATATGAAATTGAGTTTTGTTTTTGTTTTATTGTTTTTATTCGACATTGTTGAAAGGTGAAAATTGTTTTTGACAGTCTTGTCAGACAACTTTCTGTTTTTTTAATTATCAAATTAATTTTACCGACCGCTTAATGGTCGGTAACGCAGATATCACCGACTGTTAGACGTTCGATAATTACCATCCGTCTACGACGGTCGGAAATTTCCGTCCGTGTAAGATGGACGCAAATCAACATCCTCTATTGATAACGGTCGGAAAATACGGTCGGTAACATATTTCCGACCGTTGAACGGTCGGTAACATATTTCCGACCGTTGAACGGTCGGTAAACCCAAAATTATCGACCTTACGATTACCGACCCACTGTTACCGACCATGAACGGTCGGTAAATCCATTATCGACCGTTCCTGCATTTTTACCGACCGTTTTAGGTTTGTTTCAGACGGTCGGTAATAGCTTATTTTCTTGTTGTGGATCAATTTTACTCTTTCTTTATGATTATAGATCAATTTCATTGTAGTTTTTTCTTATGCGTACCACTTTGGAATATTAAATTTGAATCGTTACTCATTGTAAATTTAATTTTAATATTCTATTATTGTGGTATATTGTTTGTCAAATAGAGGAATTACAACACATAGGCAATAATAAAAGTTTAGACACACACACATATGTATATATAATAGTCTGTATCACGGGCAGTGCCTGTGCAATCTCTATTAAATAAGTTAAGGGAGGAGTAATGCATGGTGTCCCCCCTTGGAAAAGACTTCTTTATCCATCACTAAAAAACACTATTTATACATACTAGTAGTATGTTTTTAATACCTTTTTAATTCATAATTATATGTAACAAAGAAACTTAAATGCAATTAAGTGTAACCAATAAACTTATGCCTAAAAAAACCACATAACTTGTATTTTTTCTTTCTATCAAAATAAAGATTCAATTTCAATAACAATCATATTTTCATTTTTCGGAGCTAAATTACACAATTATCATCTGTATAAGCTAATGTGGTCATATTACCAATCAATTAAAGTTCATAATTAGATTTTTTTTTATAAAAAAAATTATCACTACACACATCGCGTGCTTAAAGAGCTAGTATCAAATAATGCATGTGTTACGTCAAAATATTTTATTTGTATAACAATATTACTAATTAAATTATTGCGCTCCACTTTTGAAAATGTAATAAACATATTGTAAATTTTTAACAATAATTATGAGGAAATCAAATGCTCGTATATTTGTTTCCAATATTGATTTATATTTGTTAAATATATTTAGATATACGGAGTATATATAATGGAAATAATTATATTAATATTATTTCCATTTTCGCCTTATAGTAAAAAGAGTAAGAAAATTTTTCATGATAGTGCGCCATGTGTCACTTTTTTTTATTTTAGTATAAAGTAATATATAGCGTTCACTACTTAATCAATTGCGCATTATGTGGTTTTACTTTTGTGCATGAGCCAATCAGGAGATCACAGTACAAATTAAAGATTTAATTATTGAACAATAAAGATTTAAATTTGTTTAATTATTTAATTGATTAAAATAGCTCAAGATGAAGAATAAAAATGCATAGTAGAAATCCTGTTTATGATGAAAAATATTCTCCATTTTTTTATAAAAAATATTCCCCATTTTAGAGAAGAATTATAAATTATTAAAAATGAGGTACCATCAAATCTACTGGCCACATAAAAATAAAATCTACTCTAATAATATATAAAGAAATTAAAAAGATATGTAGTATTGCTCTCATCCTAAATCTTTCAGATTCGTATGTTGTGCTTGAATTATTTTAATTTGTAATAGGAATTTCTTTCTTTTTTTTTTGAAACAAATTTGTAATAGGAATTTCGTATGTAAGAGTATGTGCTAATCTCATCAAGCATTAGCTAACATATAATGAACTCAAGTTTAATTTAGTGAAAATGTCGAATCAAAATTGCATACAAAATTTCAAACTCAAGTTTAATGTTAAAAGTATATGTTAATTGTATCAATATTATTCATCACAGTTTCCCTTAAATTTAACTAAGTAATGCGGAATATTACTGTAAAAACGGTCCAAATCTTTATTATTGTATAAGAGCATCTCGATGACAATCTACAAACCTTATAGTTTTGTTTGTCACATCAGTTTTCAAACAACAACTACCCACAATAACAAGCTACTTCATTTTATTTCCAACCTTGCGGTTTGAAATTTAATGTCACAGTGGGAAAAAAGGGAAAAAAATTAAGATAGTGGGATCGAAAACCTTATAGTTCGTTTAACATAGCTATAAGATTTGTCCATACTACAACCTTATTTTCTCTACAACCTTGAGCTTGTAGTTTGAAACTTTCAATATTTGCAGGTTAGTCCTTTAAGACATCCATTGTGGATGCTCTAAATAGTGCATGAATCTATTACTTATAAGGAAAAGGAAAAATTGTCAACAACTACCCACTTTTTTTCCATTTTTGAAAACAACTACCCAGATTGTTTTTTTATTGAAAACAACTACCCATATTTTGATTTTTTTTTTTTGCAAATCACTACCCACTTTTGGATTTTGGCCACTCAACACCGTATTAACCACCCCAACATGGCATCCCTATTGCAAAACCACCTAACTTTGTTGTTTTCCACCTCCAAAACAACTCAACGCCCACCAAAACAACTCAACCATCCAATCCTCATCACACTTAGTTTTTAGCCTTTTCTCAGCTTTCCATCCGTTTTTTTTTTGACATGGTTCTTTCATAAAAGTTGTAGATCTCAGAAAAATACATGAAATAGGTTCAAGAATCGCGTGATTTGGAGTTGTTTTCAAGTAGTTATACCTTATGCAAGTTTGAAATTCTAAAAGTGGGTAGTGATTCGCAAACAAAACATAAAATGTGGGTAGTTGTTTTAAATAAAAAACAATTTGGGTAGTTGTTTTCAAAAGTGACAAAAAAGTGGGTAGTTGTTGACAATTTTGCCTAAGAAAAATTATCATAAATAACCCTATAATTTTACGTTATTTTTTACCACTAATAGTTTTTACACCATCGAAAATGCCCAAGAAATTTCAAAAATTCAAAACAAGTGACAATTTAGGAGAAAACTTAGTTGAAGTTACAGTGAACGACTTATAAATGCATTTCAACCAACTTTGACATATGATTGTTTTCCCCCTTTGATTCCAAGGGTCATAATTGATATTCAACTGACTTCGTATATAATTGCTCCTCCTTCTCTTCTTGGTGAATTTAGCTGCAATCACATTCTAAACAATGGCACCAAATGTATTCCATTATATCTATGTGCAAGTTTAGGCCTAAAAATACACTTTTTTGGGTTTTTTGAAAGTTGGTGATATTTGTAAAGGGTTCAAAATATCAGGAGTATTTTGGAAAAAACGCAAAAGTTCAGATGTGTATATGTGATAATTTTCCATTTGAATTTGTTGTTGAGGAATAAGAGTGTTGTGGATTATGTAAGTGTGAAAGAAGGGTAAATAATAGGACTAAGGAATCAAATATATAGAGCATTTTCATTTTTTGTCATGCACAAAAAATAAAATAAAAATAGAGAACTAGTAATGGGGTGAACAAGAGAAAATGAAAAGTTGACAAGCATCAAATAATGTTTTTTGTTTTAAACATACTATTCAAACTATTTTTTTTAATGTAGTCCATTCATCAATCATAATGTAAAATTAAAATAATTGCAACATCAGCTTACGTATAAAAAGAAATATTATATTGACATGAAGAAAAAGACTGGTATATTATTGTGGATGCATGCAATTTCACGTTTACATAAAGAAGACATTTGAGAGTGAGACTAAATGAAAATAATTTCTCTGTCTAAATCCAATGATCCATGCAAAAGATGATACGTAACTTTGCATGGCTTTTCTAGCGATATGGCTTCGATAGCGAAAATCTCTTGTTTTGTGGCATTGTACATTGATTTTTAAAGAAATATAAACCTATTAACATCACTAGTAGTCCAAATAATAAAGATGAGTTTTCTTGGGTTCTTTGACTTCAGATAAGGACAAATAGCTATTACACTTTTGGTGGTCATAAAATTACCTAAGATATCTTGTCATTTTAAAAATAAAGAATATGGAGAAATGTATTACTTTGTATATTTATTAAAAATAAAAAATATATAATTTTTAAATATTCAATGATTTACATATGATTAAAAACTCTCTTAAAAAAATTATAAACTGATGAAAACAAATGTTAAACTAGAGAAATATGCCTTTAAATTTTATTTAAAATATCTAGTCGATATTTATAAAGTATTGATATTGTATCATACAATATTGATGTTTGATCCGAATACGTTGACCAAAATGAAACCATACTACCTAGGGTGTAATAATACTAATTATGGTGTACGAGTATAATGTTTTCACTATCCCTAGTTCCCTCGCCTGTTCCTCTATTTTCTTCTTCTTTAATTTCTTCCTATTTCATCCATGGCTACTTTCAATCTTTCATGGCGGGTTTCCTCCGTAGACATGTCATTGCTAAGTAGTCCACACCATTCCTCCTCCTCCACATGTAACTTAAACCAAAAACACTCTCACTCCGCTTTTTTGCTTTTTTTTAGAAAAAATAACCAACACATATTAAGATAAATTTATTTTATATAAATCTTTTATTTTTACGGTGCATACAAAATCATAAGTGTGACATTTGTGTGGACAATATTCAAACTCAAGTCTTGGGCACAAATATTTCAACATTTTAAGAGTTTAATCGGCTAATATGATTAACATTCAGAAAAACCAACACATTTATTTTACACGTAATTTTGTTAATTCATTAACTTACTAATACCTTAAAAGAACAACTAGCTCTTGTTTTGAGGTTTGTTTATAGAGAAAGTGGATCGATAGTGGAACGTTTTCTAGGCATTGTACATGTGGAGGACACTACCGCTTCATCACTTAAAGATGCAATTTTGTCTTTACTTATGGAACATTCATTGAGTCCATCCATGATAAGAGGWCAAGGGTATGATGGGGCAAGTAACATGAGGGGAGAAATCAATGGCCTTAAGACTTTGTTTATGAATGACACTCCAAGTGCCTACTACATTCATTGTTTTGCTCATCAACTTCAACTTACCCTAGTTGCGGTTGCTAAAAYGAATGATAATTGCGGTTGCCTCTTTGAAATACTTGCAAACTTGTTGAATGTAGTTGGTGCTTCTTGTAAGAGAAAAGACATGATTCGAAAAAAGCAAGCTCAACTAGTAGCCAAAGCATTGGAAGTGGGGGAAATTGAAAGTGGATTCGATTTGAATCAAGAACGTGGTTTGAGTAGGCCGGGAGATACACGTTGGGGATCTCATTACAAGTGTCTAATAWATATCATCAACTTGTTTCCTTCACTTGTTAAAGTGCTTGAGTACATTGGAAAACATGGTTCTTCGGAAGATAAGTTCAAAGCTCAATTTGTTTTGGGATCTTTGGAATCATTTGAATTTGTTTTTATGGCTCATTTGATGATGACTATCTTTGGTTACACTAATGATTTATGTGTTGCTTTACAAAGAAAGGAACAAGATATTGTTAATGCCATTAGACTTGTTAATAGTACAAGAAATTTGTTGCAAAAGATGAGAGAAAAAGGATGGGATAGTCTCTTAGAAAAGGTTGTTTCATTTTGTACTAAAAACGAGATTGATGTTCCATCTATGGATGCTCATTATGTACCTCAAGGAAGAGCAAGACGTTTTGTAGAGCAAGCTACAAATCTTCATCATTTTCGAGTTGGGATCTTTTTGGAAGTAATTGACTTGCATCTTCAAGAGCTTGATAATCGCTTCAATGAGATGAACATGGAGTTACTTACATGCAAGGCTTCCCTAAGTCCTAAAGGTAACTTCTCCTCTTTTGATAAAAAGAAGATACTTAAACTTGCTTCTTTATATATATCCCGAAGAGTTTTCATGTTATGATTTAACGGCTATTGATCTTCAACTTGATGTTTTCTTGGATGTTATGTTAAATGATGAAAGATTTCATGATTTGGAAGATATCAATTCTCTTTCCATGAAACTTGTTGAAACAAAGAGACATGAGACTTTTCCTCTTATACATTTGTTAATCAAGTTAATGTTGATTCTTCCCGTTGCTACGGCAAGTGTAGAAAGAGTGTTTTCCGCAATGACATATGTCAAAAATAAGTTGAGAAATAGCATGGGTGATCAACTTTTAAATGATTATTTGATTACTTTTATTGAGAAGGAAATGTATCTACAAGTCTCCGATAAATCGATTATTGATCGATTTAAAAGTATGAAGACTCGAAGGATGAATTTGTAAGACTTTTGTATTTTTAAGTTGGATTGTAAGACATTAAGTATTGTAAGACTCTTACGATTGATGTTATTTTGGATTGTAAGACATTAAGTATTGTAAGACTCTTATGATAGATGTTATTTTGGATTGTAAGACATTAACTATTGTAAGACTCTTATGATAGATGTTATTTTGGATTGTAAGACATTAACTATTATAAGACTCTTATGATAGATGTTATTTTGGATTGTAAAACTTTAAGTATTATTTGTATTATGTATTTTTTTATATATATATTTATGCGAACACCCGACGCGCAACATGATGGCCTGATTGCCAAACCGAAATATATGATGATCGTTTTTGCACCCCCTGTTTAAAATTCCTGGGTCCGCCACTGGATTTGTGGATGACGCAAAATCAATGGCATCAGTGTAGTAAAATTGAACTTTTTAAAAAGAAAAAAAATAAGAAGTTCACTGCAAAAAAAAAAAAAAGATTTTATTATGAAGGTGCAATCTAGATTTGCACTATTCAAAATTTCACAAGATTAACCAGAAATGGCCCTCACAAGATCAGAGAACCACGAACACATTCAGAATACTTGAAGTAAACACCTTTTGGGATTTGAGGAATATAGAAATTTGGTGATGGGAGAACAGAAATATTAATTATGTTAGTCATCATTTTGTCATTATTAGTAAGAAATTCATATTATAAAGTCTAAACTACCTTTAATAGAAAGAACAGACCTAAATATTGGAAAGCAATAAAATCTTGATAAAGATCAGAGAGATAAGTGTGAATTATTAATACTAAATGATTAAAAATATCTTTAGACTGATATATAAAAAGCATGATTATGACTGTCTCTTATACACATCTAGATGTGTATAAGAGACAGGAGAGATAAGTGTGAATTATTAATACTAAATGATTAAAAATATCTTTAGACTGATATATAAAAAGCATGATTATGATATGTTAGTTATATGTACTTAGTTAAATCACATTTTAATTAGCTTCCATGTTTTATGTGTTAGAATAATAGAAATTAAAGTTTTAAAATAGAAGCACAATTTATAAGTTAGCTTGTGGATTTTTAGCCTTCTTTTAATGATCATGTTGTACCCTTTAAGCCTTTACTTCTTTACTCTCGTCAAGAAAATATATATAGATAAAAGATTCAATAACATTCCAACGAAAGACATTTTAAAATACTTTTTTTAAAAAAATAAACAAACTAAGGTGACTAGGTGAGATAATCCTATATTAGAATGTATCTTTGTCATGTAGTTTCTTTAAACTTAGTTAAGAAGTCTCAGTGTTGTTGCGGCTCTGATCTCTTTATATTAGTTGTATTCAAACTATGAGTGTCAGCTAATTTTAATTTGTTGGTTAAACCTATAGAAGGTGATCTGATATATTAAAAAAGACTAGATTTGATATATCTTCGACATTGTTACCCTCGAATAGCTCCTTGTGCACTTTAAAAAAACAAATTGTCTTTACAGTTAACAATTCCATCTCTTTCCTTGCAAAGTTACAATACCTCTAATTTTGGGTGAAAAGGAACGCGCAAATTTGATGATGATCGATATTTCCTTAATCATCTTCCTTTCATTTCATATGAATAAATTTATTCTACTCGTAATTTCTAGGAAAAATTGTACATTACCACCTTTACTTTATAGGTTTTTAGAAATTACCACCTTGTTTTTTTTTCTGTATAAATTACCACCTTTACTTTTCCTATCTTTAAAAATTCCCACCTTTTAACTATAAGAAGATATGCAAAAAAATTGACAGAAATCGTTAAAAGGTGGGAATTTTTAAATTTGGGGAAAGTAAAGGTGATAATTTAAAAAGAAAATAAAACAATATGATAATTTCTAAAATAATGTAAAATAAAGGTGATAATGTACAATTTTTCCTAATTTCTAACAAACACTCTTATAATTACATGTTCATTAAAACTTCACCAGGCCAATATCAGTGTATTTTTAGGAGCCCCTACCGTCCAAGCGTCCAACATCTTCAAGTTGATCAAAGTTATTAGTACAATATGCGTGTTATATGACCATGTCTTCTTTAATTTTATGTGAAAAACATGCATAATAGGATGATATATAAACTCGAGAAAACAACTAGTTACATGATGGTTACTTCTCAACTTTAAAAATGGAGGCCAAGTTTGTAAAAAGTGAAGTTTTTTTTTGAAAAAAAATTACCATAACAACTTCTAAACAACTTTATTAACTTGAATGCATGTACTATGACTTGTTGACTCAAAAAATAATAATATTCTTTTTGAGAAAATTAAAACATTAAGATAAAAAAACTAAAGAGAACAAAAAAGTGGGACACTACTAAAGAAATTAAAGAATCTTATTATATGTGACATGATTAAATGTAAGATGAGACATTCGAAAAAAAGAAACATCATACTAATCACATAATTAAATAAAGAGGATATAAATATATTTGGATGGTTTTTAACATTGTACTATGTGGACAATAATAATGCATAAACTATGACCCATTATGAAAAAAGATCAATGATTGGAAAGTGGGAAATTTTCTTTTAAAAAAATTAATAAATTTCATGGTGTACGTTGTAGTTTGGTTTGAAACGAGAATTTGCAAGCAACTTTCGCAAAAGTATCGAAAGCAGCTTGCAATTAAGGAAGAAACATCGATCAATAATGTACTAAGAAAAAGATAGGTGGTTGAATTACTCAATTAAGGGCCAATTATTGGACTTAGCTAAACTAAGCTTTTCAATGCTACAAAAGATTGTCTTGTGTATAAATGTAAATATAATCTCATCTCTAAACATTATCTGTAGTGGAGACATCAATAATGTGATATTTTTGCATGGAATAAATTGCACCCGTTCAAATACTTGGATCTTCTATGGTTGTTGTAAAACTTTCTAAACAGTTTTGGAAAATATGACTAGTATTTGGATCGCTATCAATGATCTGGTTTCATAATAATAAACAACTAGACTCGATTGGATTGGAATTGTATGGACATTCATATCAAGGAAGTATGGATTCATATAACCCCATACTAGTGTAAAATTGTTTGATTCGATTCAAGGTTCGATTCATGGTTCGATTCAAATACTTGGATCTTGTAAAACTTTCTAATGAGTTTTGGAAAATATGACTAGTATTTGGGACGCTGTCCAATTTGGTTCCATAATAATAAACAACTAGGGACTGGATTGGAATTGTATGGACATTCATACCAAGGAAGTATGGATTTGATTCATAACCTCATACAAGTGTAAAATTGATTGGTTCGATTCTAAAATAGATTTTAAATCCATTCTCACTGTTTGTTTCAATTCTACTGTAGCAAATAATAGCTTACTGTATATGAACAAAACGAATCAAGAACAAATAATAATAAAATAATTAGAACGAAATTACCAAACTATTGTGTCGTGGTATGGAAGTCATTGCCTTAGAAGCAATTTCCGCCAATACCCAATGTAGAGTCAGTAACGGACACCCCCCAAGGTATATACAACCCTCAAGATCGTACACTTGTATTCCAGGTTGGAGTTCCTCAAGTAATTGCTCAATACTCTTTTTAAGGCGTTTATAATGTTTTTGTGTATCTCTTCTTTGAATCAGAGAGGTCAAATATATATTATTCCAACAAGAAGAAACCTTATGAAATTACAATGTGGGACAATAGAACTCCAATTGTCGCACAACCAATGTGGGACAAGAATACCTACATCCAAAATGGCTTACTTTGGAGTAGTGAAACACCAACGATCCCCCACTAAGACATTTTGGTAACCTTACACGAGTATTGAGCAGATGAAGCTAAGAGCTTAAGTGCTAGTGTCGAGAAGATTTAACTAACACATAGTGAAGTGGGGTGTTCGCTTTAAGCATAAAGTGAAGGACTCTTGAACTTCATACCAAGAGGAGGAACCCGACAACACACTCATCGCTTCGAACTTGAGGAAACATCCGCGATCAATTTAACATGTGCAAACCCACACGTGGCCAACCCAACCTTGGGATTCTAGTGAGATCACTTGAAGTATCATACACCTTCAAGAAGGAGTTGCCAAAGCTCCACACTCACACAGGTTTCAAATAAGGCATTAAGAACCAATAGGTTCAACCTCAACATCAGTTCTGATGGCGTTCAACAATTAAGAACTAAATCCATCCTCCCTAGGCTGTTCGAACATTATGAGCTAAGCTCACTATCCAATTGATCACATATGGTGTATCACAGTTAAGGATCGATGAGCCAACCACAACTAGGTTGTCATACTTTAAGAGCATAACTCACCATATTAGAAAGAACTCATGGCGTGTGTCATAGTTAAAGACCAAAGTCCAACCTCACTAGCCTGTCACGCATTAAGGAGAATATCCACCACAAACCACCGATCACATGGCGTGCGTCACAGTTAAGGACTACAGTCCAACCCCGACAAGACTGTCACACATTAAGGAAAATAAATCCACCATAACATCGATCACATGGCGTGTGTAACAATTAAGGACCACAATCCAACCACAACTAGGCTGTCACACTTTAAGGAAACATATCCACCATAACATCAACTTAAGATGCGGCGTGTTTACAGTTAAGGACTGCAGTTCCACCTCCCCAGGCTGTCAGACTTTAAGGACACATGTCCACCACGTCATCAGATTCAAGACACGATAGCACATCACGCATGAACTCATGTTTAGATGTCATGTTAATTAATAGAGGCATATATCTATATATGTTCATTACAACAAAATCACATGTCAATGTAAAAAAAACATATATACATATAAATAAAACAACCTTTACAAAGATCGTAGGCTCATCACGACAGAGGTCTCTAACATAAGCCTCTGACTCAACCCCTTTGTAAACAGATCTATGAGTTTTTTTCACAAAACTCAAAGAAACCATGCCATTTGCAACGTACTGTCTCAGAGATTCATGCCTAAGCTTGATATGTTGCTCCTCGCCATAATGAATGGAGTTCTCAACAACACATATCGCAGCCTTTGAATCATAGTTAATCGCAACTAGGGGAGTCAT
Source organism: Bassia scoparia (assembly GCA_008642245.1). Lineage (NCBI taxonomy): Eukaryota > Viridiplantae > Streptophyta > Magnoliopsida > Caryophyllales > Amaranthaceae > Bassia > Bassia scoparia. The sequence goes on from SNQN01001442.1 coordinate 92,009, forward strand.
CAATCCCCATAATTTAATATATGACAAAGATGCCTCAGCTAGTTGCTTAGGCAATTTCAGAACAGTTGCAGTCCATCAAGAACATCAGACTACCAATAATCCTAGCAAACTTGGACTGAGCTATCGTAGAACCACTTTTCTTCACCAGTCTGACACTTGGATTATATGGAGTTTTCACAGATTTCTTATCAAAGCTCTTGAACATCTTCAACACCCTTTCCACATGATGAGTTTGTATCAATTCGTAGTTTTTGACTAGCTTCTTGACTATCACACTAGGATTACACCAACCTCCCCCATGTTCTTCATCTCGTACTTAGATGAAAAGACGCTCTTGGTTCATTTATATCACCAATACCAAAGCCAACAACAACATGTTATCTACACACAACCAAATGTCACACAATGAACCCCAAAATTTTTGGAGCAAACTTAAGTAATAGGATCATTGATTAGGAACAAAACAAAATAGTCTTGTGGAACTTCTCAAATTACTATTTCAGTGCCTGCTTCAAACTATGAATAGTTTTTCTAAGCCTGCACACATTATGTTCCTCACCAAGAACTACACAACCCAAAGGTTATTCCATATATACCTCCTTATCTAAAACACCATACACAAATAGCTATTTTGACTTCCATCTGATGCACCACCAAACAAACACAAAGTAAACACAAGCCAAATAAGTATCGTAATTATTTAGTAAAAAGAGAGTAAGGAAAAGTAATCTAACCCGAACTGACGGAGAAAACCACAAACCACAAGCCCTGCTTTGTATCATTCGTCTGTTTCATCAGTTCTCAATTTCTTCTTGAAGATCCACTTGACACTAATAGGCCTGCTGTCGTTAGGCAACTCTATAAGCTCCCAGGTTTGATTTGTCATGATGGAGTTCAGTTCATCGTCTAATGCTCCTTTCATAAATCAGTATTTGTTGAGCTCGTCACCTCTTTATAGTTTTAGGATCTTCATCCTGTTCAATAAAGAACAACAAGAGTTCCTCCAAATTACCTATAACACCGATGTCAGAACATACAAATGTAGTAACAAAATCTGAACCAAATCTTATCTTAGTCCTTGTAGACTCCTAAATGTGTCTCCCCAAATGAGTAAKCGATGATGAAACATATCACGTTTCGTGATCGATTTATTTCTAAAAGACGCATTTGAACTCGTGAAAAGCTCAAAATATGTGAAGTCAAGCTCAAAATCATGTGCCGAAGGTCAAATAAGAGGCAAAACGTATATTCTTTTATTTCTTTTATTTATTTTCTATTTTTTAGAATTTTCTATTTGGTTTTAAGATTTTTCAAATAAATTATATTGGTGATTTTCATGATTTTCACTTTTCATTGCATTCTTCGTATTTTTGAGTTCACCAGTATTTTTAGATTATTTTTCTGATTTTTCTACGATTTTCTATGAATTTTGCAATATTTACAATATCAAAATACGTAGGGAATACGCAGAAAATACGGAAAATACCAAACAAATACACGGAATGTTCCGGAATCCCCTAGAACTCCCTAGAATCGTATTTCTTGGAGGAGGGGATGTCTAGATTCATCCGTAATCTTGCAGAATAAGAAAAATCTTCGAAATTAAGGCAAAGATCACTGACGTATATAGCTCAAAGGAGCGTATATACGCTCCCCATGAGCGTATATACGCACCCCATGAGCGTATATACGCTCACTTTGTGCCTTCGCGCCTATAAATACGGCCTTGCCTCTCGAGTTTTAGGGGAACTTACACGGCATACGTTGCTAGCTTCGCAAACTCTCTTGCTCTCTCACTCATACTCTCTCACCACTAAAACACAAAATACGAGTTCTATACGTCTTTTTAATCAATCAACGAGCGAAATCAAGGTATAACTCTTAGTTACTCACCCAAAACCTCATTTTCGCTTCTTTCTAACTTGATTAATAACTATTCGAGTCTCAATTCAACTAATAAAATGTAGAAACCCACCTTTTAATCGCTTCATGTAAATATGTAGGATTATTTATCACTTTTTGTTGTTTTCATCAACTCTATTATCCTTCGCATTTTCTCGTTGTCATTAATGTTGCTTGTCATTACTAACGTCTTCTTTGCATTTTGTATAGCAAGCTTTAARGAYGCGCTTTCWTCATCAATATTAACATGTTTGTTTGATTTGTTTAGCGGATCGATCAAAMGCGCTATCATTATATTTATTATTTTTCTAACAATTTGTTTGTTTGCAGCGACAAGGTAAGGACGATGTATATTTGTATATGCYTATTGTATATATGTTTTGTATTGCATTTCGTCTGCTCTTTAAATAAAGACCGGAAATTATGTGAATCACATTAAAGTCAGATAATTATGGACAACCGYTTWTTAGGCACCGTATTAATATTAATTAACATCAAGTGATCACCTTTTCTAGGCTAGGTAGTTGTTTCTGCATAATAGAAACCCATTTTTGTAATAACTTTAGGGTTAGAACGCGAATAAGGTTTCAAAATTGCTAAGATGTTGTGCATCCAATAATCGTGTTTAATGGAATTACAATGAGACCGAGTAGAGGCCGCTACATGCGGGCGGATTGGGTCAAAGATTCAATCCGTACCATGTCCCCGAACCCACGAACTGGTTACTGGATTGGACCGTGGGGCCATTAGTTTGGCACCAACGTTTCGGGCGTCCGTGATTAACCTTAATAGGTAAGTGGCGATCCCCTTACTCGACAACACTCCCCCAACGCACTCATGTGCGGGTTCTGTGGCTCAAGCCCACAACACACACATCGATGTAGGCCCAAGCAAGCCCCCCTGCGGGGTTGGCCCACGGTCTACAATTTGGCGACTTCACTGGGGATAATCACTGTTAGGTGAAGTGGACAGACTTGAAAGTGTCGTAATTCCATCATCACGACTATTGGATTTTTGCATTTTGCATGTGACCCTCCGCATAGGGTCACGCCTTAGGCTCATTGGTCTCAATATGGGCATGTTCTATGCTCGAGACCACCTTAAGGGGGGATACTACCTTGGTTGCATGTGGTTAATGGATCGCATGGCTAAGGTAAGTCCTGTCCCACCACGCCGTGTGTGCACGTGTTACGGGATGCGTGTACATAAGTTGTAACTCGGCCATACATCACTTACCGTGAAAGTGGTGAAATTGGACCCAGCTCTACTCTTAGGCGTGGTACCCTTTTTGACTGACCATAGTTGACTCGTCATCATGTGTTGTGTATATGTGCATTGTATGGGCCCTAGCCATTGTATATTTCTTGACCTTAACACATGTTCATAATCACATTCATGTAGTCCATGGTTGTCTTTTAGTTCACATCATGCATTTCATAGCCCATAGTGACTTTAGTTGACCTCTACCTTAGTCTGTGACCATAGTTCACTAG
>SNQN01001443.1:0-35967 GCA_008642245.1 Bassia scoparia
TTGCCCTTATTAACAAAAACCAAAATTGTTTAAAGAATAAATATTGATATCTTTAAGATTTAGGGAATGTGTTATGTCGGAATCTAAATAATCCTTTTCAAATATAACTCATTACAAATTTTGTAAATCTTTATAGCTTTTTATAGAAAGATAAGTTATCTAAGGCTTTTGTTCTCGTTCTGTACATGCAACTTAGTTAGATAAGATTAATAAAATTAAGTTCTGACTCTTAAGAAATTTGTTAGTTCAGTAAAATAAGTCAGTTCAGTAAAGAAAGTTTCATTTTCAGTAGAATTAAGTTCATTCAAGCAAAATTCAGTTGTACGAGAACAGGGCCTAAAAGTTGATATGAAATTCAATTTGCAATTTTTGAAACTTCTAATGTCTTATTTGATGAACTGAACTTATTACTATTAATTTGAATTATTTTTACTTGAATTGAAGTTATTAGTACTGAACTAAATTTATTTTTATTAGAAACCTTAACAAATTCTTCTAAGGATTGACATAAACAGTACTAAAAAAAATAAAATTGAAAAATTGAATTTATTTTATACTGAATTGAACTTTCTTTTTACTAAAAATGCTCATTTTCCATACGCCCTTGTTTGTGCCTGGCCTTCATTTTTGAGGTTGAGAAACAGTTTTAAGAAACTGACCCAAACGGCGATATTAGCCGTCTTTCCTCATTGTTTTGGATTAAATTTTATTTTACTTAAAATTAAATGAGTATATAGTAATAATTTTATTAATTTTTTAATTTTGACTTGTATCCGTTATCAATTTACTAAACAAACTTTCAAATGGGTTCGAACTCCTGGCGAAATTTGCAAATTGTGTGTAAGCATGGTGGCTTCAATTGCCATGCACTTCAGTCTAGCCTCTAACCTCCTAACCTTGGTTCTAATTATATTCTTCATTTCCTAAGCTAAATATTGCCCACTATTTTAGCTTCAACGGTGCTATCTCACAACTTGCAAGGTTTGTAGGGTGTCTTATCAAAGTTAGTTACAAGCTGACATACTGTCCAGATATTCTGTTTATGTTACTTCTACAAGAAGCCTATTCTGTTATGATCATTACCAAGAAGCTCGGACATTCTCAGCTCTTCTCCCTTCTTATTGGGACCAATCAAGGGTTGCTTTTGCCAAGCGTTTTACTGCACCAATCAGAAATGCAGCCATCCTACTCCCTCTACTTGTGTATAATAGAGGTTATATACCTCAGTGTATTATTATTACTGTTACATTCATTTTCTTCTCATATACGAAAATGTCAAACACTTGAATATGCTTCTCTTACTTAAGCTCAAAATGATCAGAATTTCATCTTCTTCGTTTGATTACTTTTATACTGCCTGCTGGCATTTGATCATTTCCGGCAAATTCTTACATGTATTAGAGCTTTGGGTTGTGTATTCTGGTATTCATCTCTTGTTTTACGTTTGTTCTTCTTCTTCATTGGCAATTTTTGTTGTTTTTTGTTCTTCGATTCCTTCGTTTTCAATTCATTTTTCGAATATTGATTGTTTTTCCTTTTTGATATACTCATTCATTTTACTTTGCTTCCGCAATTTTGTTTTACTGTGTGTTCCTTGAATTTTACAAGCATTCTTTGCTGATTGCTGTTGAATTTTTCCTCTACACACCTTGTTTCCCTTCTTCTTCACCTGATAAAGTCAACAACACAAAAATGGCCAACACCGTTAATCCTGATCCATTCAGTTGATCCTACTTCACATATTCTTTCATCTAAGTGTATTCTCAATATAACTAGTGCCTATAATTACTAGATTTGGATATAATGATTGAGGAGATCAATTATGATCAGCCTTTTGCTTAAGATATGAGGCAGGCTTTTGAGTGGAAGCCATCAGAACCTCATCTGAATTCCACTCACATCAGAGCATGGAAAGAGTCAATGCACATTGATTTCATGGTTATATACAAGTGGCTGATCATTAATAATTGAGAAGTAGTCTTGTTTTGATAACATAGCTAGGAAGTTTGGATAATTTGCAAGAGGTTTGGTCAATCTCATGTACTCAGATATAATGCAATGCATCGGCAACTGGCTGAAATTAGAGGCAAGGATGATAGTGAGTCTCAGTTTTCTTCATTTAAATGAAGATTGTAATGGGATGAGTTGGATGCAAGAACTTCGTTGCCACATAGTGTTGCTAAAATTGCAGTGTGTAAATGTTCTGTAAAAGATTGTTGAAATTTCAAGAAGTGCTAGGCTTACACAATTCTTGATGAAGTCTGAGTCCTCAAGTTTAATAATGTGAAAGGCATATTTTCACCTCCAGCAATCTCTACCACAATAGCAAGCTTATAGGCTTGTGAGTCAAGAGAAGCACAAGGGCATTTAGCACTTCTACTCATTCGATTTAGTGACTCCTGCAATTTGCTGCTAATCAAGGAGATTTGGAGATAAGGTTTCAGAGGAAAACTCAAATGGAGGAGGAACCAGAGAATAGCATTGATGCGACTAACTGCAAGAAAGGGAGCGCATACTAGGGACAAATTAAGGAGAAATGGGAAGAAAACCGAAGGTAGCGGTTGATGTGGTTTCTGATGATCCTACTGCATTAGGAAGAGTCATCAAGTTCACATATCAACACCAAGCAATCACAGCATAGCAGTATAACACTTGCTATCTCTCTGGTTCCGTCATGTGCCTACAACCTCTTATGCAGGCCATAAGAAATTACTTCCTTAGTGGCAGTAATACTTGCTCTAATGTGTGTAAGTTTGCATGCTTGGATTTTGGATAGGTCGGGTGCAACAGAACCACATGAAACTTTTGATATTAGATCGTTTTATGAGTATATCATATTAAGCATGAGCACATTTTATTATCACCCATTTCCTGAGGTAGTTTAGATGTTGCATGTTCACAATAAGGGAACTATAAGTTTGCCTTGGTTGGCATAACTTGTCTAATGTTTTGCAATGTCCCAGTTCAAGTTTAAACTTGTGTCCATTTCTAAATTGAGCAAAGATATGAGATGATCCTGTTCATTCACTGATAAGGTGTTGTTATATACAGGACCCTTCACAAACAAGCTCTAGCTGCTTGTAACCTAAAAGAGGCATTATTTCAGTCTAGCTAGATGCTTTGTTCTTTGTTCTCAAAACTGTCAATCATCCTGCAACTTCTATTACAGTTTAGACTTCTAATAAAACTCAAGTATTGATTTAGCAAACTATGGCACTTGACATATTAGGACATTTACTTTTTCAAACAGTGAATAAATTTTTCTGACTGATGTAAACTTCGTGTACTGGAATTAGAATTTTGTCAAATCTGCCTGCAGCAAAGCAGACTGGTTACGTTTTTCTTAGTAGCCAGAACACAGACTCTCATCTTTTGGCTCATACATTTTAGGACTATGGGGTTTTATAAGGGTGTAACTCCAATGGTGTACTTCTTTTCAATGACTATAGTTGATGATTACTCAAGGCTCACTTGGATTTTCTTTCTTAAAGACAAGTCTGATTCAGTACAYTCTTTTATTGAGTTTTTCTTGTTTGTTGTTAATCAATTTCAAACTAAGATAAAAGTTGTTAGAACTGATAATGCACCAYAACTTTGCAAAGGCAAAATGGTAATTTTCTATAAACAACAAGGTATTATGCATCAAWGTTCTTGTGCTAAAACTCCTCAACAAAATGGCATTGTTGAAAGAAAACACATGCATTTGCTAGAAACAGCAAGGGCACTGTATTTTTAGTCAAAAATGCCAATAAAATACTGGGGGAGTATGTCTTGTGTGCAGCACATTTGATAAACATGATGCCTTTGGCCTGTTTGTCTTACAAGACACCCTATGAAAAGCTTTTTGGACAAAAACCTGATTTTACTCATTTAAAAGTGTTTGGTTGTTTATGCTATTGTTCTACTCTGAAACAAGGTAGACATAAATTTGCACCCAGGGCAGAACCCTGTGTTTTTCTTGGCTATCGTAGTACACAAAAAGGGTATAAACTCTTGAATTTGAGTTCTAATAAGATCCAAGTCTCAAGAAATGTTATTTTTCATGAAAAACATTTCCCTTTTCAGTTTGCTAAGAAGTCTGAAGTGTTTGATCCTTTTAAAATTTTCTTGCCTGTTATCTACACCCATCAATATCACCTTTGATGATTTTCCTCCAACTGTGCATCTGTCAAATATTCCTGCTACTCCTGTTATTTCCACACATACTGCAGAGCATATTGTGGGTGATTCTCCCTCACAAAATGCTACACTGGATAACACTACCACAGGATCATCAGAAATGTCAACAACCATGGATATTTCTGATGATATCCCAGCACCTAGAAGGTCATCTAGGACTCATGTTGCACCTAATTGGACTAAAGATTACATCTGTGGTACTGCAATGCAATCTTTTCCATCAGCACTTGGTTTGATTGATTGTGATCTCAGCCAATCAGTACTAACATGTTGCTTGACACAAGTTTTAGATTTTTTTTAGCCTAACACTTATGCAGAAGCTAGTGAAAATAGCAATTGGGTACAAGTTATGTCACAAGAAATAGAAGCATTAAAGCAGAACAAGACTTGGGAATTGGTTGACCTACCCAAAGGCAAGAAGGCTATTGGTAGCAAATGGGTGTATAAAGTAAAGCTAATTAAGATCCAATGGTGATATTGAAAGATACAAAGCTAGGTTGGTGGCAAAAGGATACAATCAAAAGCAAGGGATAGATTATCAAGAAACCTGGCCTTTTCACCTGTAATCAAGATGAGCACAGTTAGGAGTATTATATCAGTTGTTGCATCAAAGGGTCGGCAAATTTATCAGTTGGATGTAAACAATACTTTTCTTCATGGAGATTTATTAGAAGAGGTGTACATGAGGGTCCCAGAAGGAATTTTAAATCCTCAAGGCAAAGTCTGCTTACTCAGAAATCCTTATTGGTTTAAGCAAGCATCAAGACAATGGTTTGCAAAATTACATAAGGAGCTTGTTTCAAAGGGGTTTTGTCTAGTCAAGAATGATTACACCTAATTTCTGAAGAAAGAAGGAGATACAATCACAGTTGCTGCAGTTTATGTTGATGATGTAATACTCACAGGGAACAATAAAGCAAATATCAATGAGTTGAAAGCTCATCTTCACAGCAAATTCAAGATAAAAAAAACCTAGGGATTCTAAGCTATTTTATGGGATAGAAGTTGATATTCTGCTAATGGTACCTATATGTCTCAGCATAAGTTCTGCAAAGAATTACTATCTTGCTCTCAAGTTCCAACCTCTAAAAGTCCACTATCATCACTCCTCTTCCTTTGAATTTGAAATTGGCTGCAGCAAGTGGGTGGAGTGTTTTATAACCTAATGAATAAACAGGAAGGATGGTAGGAAAATTGAATTTTCTCCACAACACAAGACCTGATTGGCCTTTGCAGTTCAACATCTTACCAATTCATGCAAGATCTAGGCAACTACATGTTGATGCATTACAACTCATACTTTGAGATATTTACATGGCACAGTTACAAAGGGAATACTTCTCAAGGTGTGATGTTCCTACTCTAACAAGCCTTTTCAAAGACTCAGATTGGGGTGTTGTGTTGATAGCAAAAGTCTATCAGATCACTGTTATGTGGTTTCTCCCTGGGTTCAGCACTAATAAGCTGGAAATCAAAAAAGCAGGCAACAGTTTCTAAAAGTTTAAAAGAAGCAGAATACAGAGCCATGTCCTCTGCAGCTTCTGAAATCACTGGTTAGTGAGACTATTGGAGGAACTAGGGATAACCAACCTACAACCTGTCAAACTCCATTGTGATAAAAAAGTGCTTTACACATTGCAAAAGACCCTATTTTCCTGAAGAAACAACTCATATAAAGTGACTGCATTCACCAGGGTAAAGTATGGAGGGTCTAATTCATTGTCCTATTTACCTACTAAATCTCAATTAGCAGATGTTTTTACAAAATTCTACCCTCCAACAGTAATAATCTTTTTAACCAAACTTGGTTTGGTTGATACCACACCAAGTTGAGGGGGGGGGGTGTTAAGCAATGGTGGTTCAATGCCATGCACTTCAGTTTAAGCCTCCTAACTCTAACCTTGGTTCTAATTTATTCCTTTCATTCCTAAGCTAAATATTGCCCAACTACTTTCTGCTCACACGTGCTATCTCACACAAACCTTGCAAGGTTTGTGTAGGTGTCCTTATCAAGTTAGTTACAAGCTAACATCACTCCAAATTCTGTATGTTACTTCACAAGAAGCTATTCTGTTATGATACTTCACAAAGAAGCTCGGAACACCTCAGCTCTCTCCCTTCTTACTTGGACCATCAGGTTGCTTTGCCACGTTTTATGCACCAATCGAATGCAGCATCCTACTCTCTACTTGTGTATAAATAGAGGTGTATATACCTCAGTGTATTAATTATTATTACTGTTACATTCATTTTCTCTCATATACAAATGTCAAACACTTGAAATGCTCTCTTACTTAGCTCAATAATGATCAGATATTTCATCTTCTTCGTTTGATTACTTTTACTACTGCTACTGGCATTTGATCATTTCCGCAAATTCTTACAAATTGTGTATATGGAGTGCAAAGACAATATTATCATTACTAATTAAGAAGAGAAAAGTATAATATCATGTTTAAGTTTTTTTAGTAAAAGTAAGTTGTGGTCATTTCAAACTAAAAAGTTTACTTGAGATGGAAAGAATTGAAGTTGCTAGTTATATGATATTTCCTAAATGGCAAAAGTTGCTAGTAAAATGAAACGGATGAAGTATATGATTTTTTATTGTGTAGTTTTATTTAGCAGTATGATTTTAGTCAAATGCATAAAGCGATAGATTGTAACATGCAATGTGGTACTCTCTATTGTTAGGGTTGTGATATAAATCTCTATTACATAAAGGAGGGGACGGAAGATGATGTCCCTTAAAAGACATTTATACCTTAATGAATTTAAATTTTTTAAATTGAAGTGCCTAAATTCCTTTTACTTCTATGAGATTAAAAATCAAATTTCATTTATTATTTGACTTAATTAGTACAAAGCTAAATCAATGAAAATTACTCCAAAATGAATTGAACATGTATGGTATAATATTGGAATTTCATGTCACATTTTTTACAAAATAATTACAATTTAGATAAATTGTATTGCTAATTAGTTATTAACATTTAATTTGATACATTCCATATAATACATTTTTATTGAAATACTACAATTTTTATACGTCTAAGCACGCATCGCGTGCAACATAAAAACTAGTAGTATTAAGAGCATCCAATTCATGGGCTCCTCACCTCACATCATCATTCACATCATTTTCACTAACTACATTTATAAATCTTCCCATCTTACAATTTCATACCAGATTCATGGGCTTCCCATTTACTTTATGTCTTTCTATTTTTTATAACCACCACATTTTTCTCATCCAAACTTTTTTCACATTCATGTAAATTTTTAATTGAAATGGAACCCATCTATCAATTAAGAAAGAAAAAAAAAAGAAAAGGGTCGCAAATAAATGAGCAGAAGGGTCACATCTTAGGGTCGTTATATCATTTTTGTATTCAGATTTCAAAAATTTATTATGTTTCATTGTTTCCATATAAAATAAGTAATTTTTAACTTTTACACAATATATATTTACTGTGTTTAAAAAGCAAAAGATCTACTTGTACTCGAACAAAAAACAAAAACCAAACTCGGATTACTAAACCCCGCCCCCTTTTATTACCTAGTTTCGCCCAATATTGCATGAACTTCCCATTTTATCCTTCGCACTCTCAACACACATTGCTCCTCCTCCTCTCACCGACACGCTTTACACCACCACGAACTTGCCGAATCCTCTTAGCGTGCACTGATGTCGGAAACGGAACCGTTGTCGCCACCACAAGCACTGGAACAGGTAAATTTTTTAAAATGGCGTCTGAAAATTACGCATGTCCATGGGACGTGCGTCTGAATATTCCTTAAGACCCATGGGACATGAGGAATACCAGACGCAGACGTCCCATGGGACATGCGTAGGATGTGAGGAATATTCAGACACGCACGCCCCATGGGACATGCGTCCAAAGTGCAACGTAGTGTATTTTTTTTTACGATTTTGTATTCCGAATATATTTGTTTGATATATAGTTTTGTAAAAAAATTATTAGTCCATTTTAAAAAATTTATGGTGAGCTGGTGGAAGTTTGGTTTCGTGAATAGGGTGGAGTGATAGGAGGAGGTGAGGGAATGGGTATAGAGCTTTTTAGGAAAATTTGCTAATATTTTGGGGCGAATTATTAGTAATATGGGGCGAGGATTAACAAAGCCCAAACCAAATCAATGTGAGACGCAGTCAGACAGGCCCATGTTTTTAATTATGGGTTACTCGTATGATTCGTATCATCCCCCGTTCCTTATAAATAGAAGGTAAACTTGATACGAATTATTTGTTTTTATTAGTGCACCAAGAAAGAAAGAAAAACAGAGATTAAAGCGTAGAAATCAAATCAAACCAAAACCGATTGATTCTAGGGTTCCCATCAATGGAAGGGAATTTAGGGCCGGAAGGCAATATCGAAGAAATCAAAGCGAAAGGTTTGCAAAAGCTCAAGTATTACTGCGAATTATGCAGAAGCAATGCAGAGATGAGACGGATTCAAGTGTCATGGCATGAGCGAAGGTCATCAGCGTCAGATGCAGCTCTTTGGGGAAATCCTCACAATTCATCCAACATTTTTCCCAGAAATTCGAGGATGCTTTTCTCGGCCACTTGAAGTTCCGTCATGGTTCCACTCGTGTTGCGGCGACGGCGGTTTACAATGACTACATATTCTGATCGCCACCACCTTCATATGAACGCTACTAGTGGCTTTCTTTGACGGAATTTGTGCAGCATTTGGGTCGCACTGGCAAGTGCAAGGTCGAAACACCGCAAAGGATGGTTCATCGCTTCTAATTGTGGTGATAATGATGGTAAGAGTAAGAGATCGAGGTCCAAGTTTAGGATGAACTTAAACATGAGCAGGAATTGCCAGAACAGATTCAACGGGCGTCGTCTTCTTGCGTTCCGATTGAAGATCAAGATCCCTAGGAGAAGAACAGGTTTAAATATGACAACGGCTGTGAATCGCCTAAAAGAAGGTTAAGTTTGCATTCGCATTCTCGCGTAACAACAACCTAAGTGTGTTGGTAATGGTGCTGTGTTTGATGATGTTACTAATAATGTGGATGGAAAGAAGAGGAAACAGATGGTTGTGTGAGGGAATCGTCGTCAGGTAGTCAGCGGCAAAGAAAAGACGAGAAAGGGGTTGTCAAGAAGGTGTTTGATGACTACACTGCGAAATTCAGATGCTTACATACAGATACGATACCCGAGTTCGGATTCATCAGGATCACCTTCAGACTGTGCTACCAAAGATTGGCGGATTTGTTAGGATTGTGAATGGCTCGTATCGCGGCTTCAATGCAAGGTTGCTTGCTGTTGATACTTGAATTTCTGTGCCAAGTGCAACTGGACAATAAGTGTTTGCTTCCTCGGCTCGCATACGAGATATCTGCAAACTTGCTTCTGACTCCACTCAATCCAATCTACCTTTGCTAGGCTCCATATCATACCTATTGTACTTTATGTACCTTTTGTTTTGATTCATTTCATCAAAAAACTAGCTTAGTTTTTAGTTGTTTCTCGCTTAAGACTACTGTACTAAACTTCGATGCATATGATTGTTGCTTGTGATATCAGAATCACATCCTTTTCTGAAAAAATAGTGAACTCCTGATTTGTTCTCGGAGTCGAAGATTTAGTTGTTGTTATTAGTTGCTCAACAAATCAAATGATTCTGAATTTCTGATTTTCTTGGAAAATGCAAGTGCCAACGAACTATAGGTTAAACTTCATCCTTATATATCAAATTAAAGAATGGTTAAAATTCGGCTTGTTTTAGGCCTGTCAAAGCTGGCATCTAATCAAAAACTTAAGGAATAAATTCGTTTTTTTTGATATTAAACAACACAACGGTTACGATTATGCTCAGAAATAAGACTGTGTTTTTTTCCATTAAACAACTCAACGGTTACAGAATTCAATTTTGTAATCGACAAAATAAAAGAATGAAACTGCACCCAAAAATTAAAAAAATAAAGCCACTAATTTTAGCAATGTGACAAAATTGATGATCATGTGACTCGTATTGAACAGACGAGCGAGCTTTTGGTAAATTGGTTCAATGTGTTCTGAACTGATATCCGATCAGGAATGGCCACGCTGGGATTTTAGATGGGGCAATTTAGACGTACGTGCAATTCCTCCAAAACTAAGGCATGTCTTAGGAAAAATCGGATCATTTCTACTTCACGTTCTAGCCCAATATAGAGCTCTATCACTATTCTTTTAAGATAATACCTGCAACATGAAGGAATTGCATGGTTTGTTCTAAAAAAATCTCGTTCCAACTGCAGTTGCTCTCTATCAAATGTCATATCTCCATCTTCATAATACACAGTAAGTCCCTGCAAAGCACACAACAATAGAAATAAATAACAGTACAGTTAAAATCATCAGCCATACATAACAACAATTCAAGAGAATGAGAGATCCATCTCAGTAAGTAAAGAATGAATGACACCAATACCACGAACTAACCTCTGAAAAAACAAGTGTTTCTAAAATAGGTGAGCAGTTGAGAAAGGGCAGCATCAATTTATGCCAATAGAAGTTTTCATAACATTGAAGCAGCTCAAGATATTTCAAATTCGGAAACAGTGGCAGTTGATCGATTAAGACCTTCTCACCAGCATAGTCAAACTCCTTCAACCAAAATATTCAAGAGATAAGTTAATTCTTTTCTAATCAACGCTAGCTAAATATAATAATAAATATATATAAGAGAGAGAGAGAGAGAGAGAGAGAGAGAGAGATTGAGCCATACCTGAACCATGAAGCCTAATAAGGATAAATGTTGAGCATGAGAACAGGCTCTGACGAGGCTAAGTATATTCTGAAAAGTTACCTGAGTATCTTCAAATTCTAAGATATGAAAAATATTTAGTTCTGCTTTAGCAAGACAGCCCATTATTGGGATTGAATACTTATGTGCAACATTATCTGTATAATGAAGGTATTCCAAATTGGGAGTATCAATAAGCACTATGTCAGTGTTATCGCACATAATTTCATCAAGTTTATACATTCTTAAAGACAATCTCTTAAGGGAAGTTGAGGAGATAGTTGTGTGATGGACATGGTTTGTAAAGGCTTCAAATGTGAGGTCTTCTAGGGAGGGGCAGCTTGAAACTAGCTTTGGCAGAAAGTCATCGTCAGAAACAAAAGACACGGCCAAGCTAAGCAGTCTCAASTTTGGAAGAAGATATGATGGCATGGTGATGACTTCATCTAAACCAAGGTTGACCTCGAGCTTCAACACCTCTAACGTTTCACAAGTGAATATAGCCCGAGGCAGCTGAGAATGGGTTGGGTTCCTGACCAAAATAGAGAGGTCGAGCTCCCTAAGGCCRTAAAATGCCAGCGGAAAGGAGATCCATGAATGAAGACATTCAACATTCAAGTCAGGGAGACAACCTGGTTTAAACACAGAAGGAGAACAACAGTCCCCGAAGTAGACAGTCCTAAAGACGCTGCTGTAAACTTTTAGTCTGAATTTGGTGAGATATTGAGACTTGTACTGTCGGAGGACAGTACCAACAAAGTTGACAAAAGTGGGGTAACGGTGAATTGCATAGGGATGAGTCACACAATGATTGATAGGTGAAGCATCAAAGTYAAGGGACGTAATGTAAGGAAAAAGACGCATGCATTTCTTAGACAAGACAGATGTAGCAGCAGCATCCTTAGTAGGGAGCAAGGAAAGGATTCGAATTAACAAATCATCAGGTAAACTCGAGAGCCTATCAACCAGGTGCACATCCACATCCACATCCCGTAGACTAGTASTAGTACTAGGGGATGAAGATGAAGGAGTTACAGGAGAACATGGTTTGACGCTCCAATTCATAGMYAGACTTSCTCCTGAATAAATAACGAACAAACAATCGATTATTACATCATTGCATATGATCATTATAAAATCATACTTGGTTAAATGCAACGGTGAATGGTTGTGAGTTGTGAAGGATGATTCGCAGATAATATAATCGTCGGGGTAATAAGGATAAATTTTTACAATATCTAATTAAAATTACAGAAAAACAAGACTATATATGTAACTATATTGAGTAATTTGTTTTATTTTTGTAGTATGTGAGATTTTGGTAAGATTAAAGTTTTTTTTGCATGAACAATAATATTGTAGTGAACTAAAAATATTGAGATATCATACCAGTGCATATTTAATTGTATATATGATCATAAAACCTAATAATAATTTATGTCATAATGATAATAATACATATTGTGATTAATGGTTAAATAACCCTTTCATTCAATAAGGTCATATTTCAAACGTATTTGTGTTTGCATAATGTTTTTAAAAAAAATTCTCAAAATGATACTTACCCTGCATGTGAGACTTGCCACTAATTAAAAGGGTCCTACAGTGCGTACGTGTGTGACACTCCATTTTAAGTTATCTTTTATTAGATTGTCTCACATAATGATTGAAATCTAGTTGCATCTTTATATACAACAAATTGTTTAAAAGAAAAATATTGAAGTCTTAAGATTTAGGAAGGTTGGGGAAACTAAAAATAATTCCTTTATCAGAATTATGAAACATATTAAAATTTGAATCCTTTATAGCTTTTTATAGATAGATAAGTATATCTAAGGCTTTGCTTTGCTCGTCAATTCACTTAGATAAGATTAAGTAAAATATAGTTCGACTTTAAGAATTTGTTTAGAGTTCAGTAAAATAAGCTTCAGCTTAGTAAAAGAGAAGTCATTTCAGTAGAAATAAGTGCAGTTCCGCAAATTCCAGCTTGACGAGAACAGGCCTAAAGTTGATTATGAAATTCTAATTGCAATTTTTTAAACTTTCATGTCTTATTTGATGAACTGAACTTATTACTATTAAATTTGAACTTATTTTACTGAATTGAGTATTCTACTGAACTAAACTATTTTTATTGAAACCATTAACAAACTCTTAAGGATGACATAACAGTCTAAATAAAATTGAAATAAATTGAATTTATTTTTAACTGAATTGAACTTATTTTACTAAAAACAATGTCATTTTCCATACGCCCTTCTTTGGCCTGGCTTCTATTTTGAGGTTGAGAAAACAGTTTAAGAAACTGGACGCAAACGCATACTTAGCCGATCTTTCCTCATTGTTTGGATTAAATTTGTAATTTACTTTAAAAATTAAATAGTATATAGAATAATTTATTTAAATTTTTAATTTTACTTCATCGTTTCAATTTACTAACAACTTTCAAATGGGTTCGAACTCCTAGGCGAAATTGCAAATTGTGGTTAAGCATGGTCAATGCATGCACTCAGTCTAGCCTCCTAACTCTAACCTTGGTTCTAATTTCTCCTTTCATTCTACTAATATTGCCCAACACTTTCTGCTCACACGTGCTATCTCACACACTTGCAAGGTTTGTTAGGTGTCCTTTAAAGTTAGTTACAAGCTGATCACTCCAGAATTCTGTTGTTATTTCAAAGAAGCTATTCTGTTATGATACTCAACCAAGAAGCTCGGACATCTCAGCTCTCTCCCTTCCTACTTGGACCAATCAGGTTGCTTTGCCAACGTTATATGCACCAATCAGAAGCAGCATCCTACTCTTACTTGTGTATAAATAGAG
This sequence comes from Bassia scoparia, assembly GCA_008642245.1. Classification (NCBI taxonomy): domain Eukaryota; kingdom Viridiplantae; phylum Streptophyta; class Magnoliopsida; order Caryophyllales; family Amaranthaceae; genus Bassia; species Bassia scoparia. Next base: position 13,765 of record SNQN01001443.1, read on the forward strand.
GTGTATATACTCAGTGTATTATTATTACTGTTAAATTATTCTCTCATATCAAAATGTCAAACACTTGAAATGCTCTCTTACTTCGCCATCACTGATCAGATATTTCAATCTTCTTCGTTTGATTACTTTTACTACTTGCACTCCGCATTTGATCATTTCCGCAAATTCTTACATGGTATTAGAAGCTTGGTGTGTTTCTGGTATTCAATCTCTTGTTTACGTTTGTCTTCCTTCTTCATTGGCAATTTTCTGGTTGTTTTTCTGTTCTTCGATCCTTCGTTTCAAGCAATTTTTCGAAATATTGATTGTTTTTCCTTTTTGATCATCTTACTATTCATTTAACTTTGCTTCTGCAGATCTTGTGTTTACTGTGTGTTTCCTTGAATTTACAAGCATTCTTTGCTTGATTTGCTGTATTTTCCTCGACACACCTGTTTCACCTTCTTCTTCACCTGAAAAATGTCAACACCACAAGAAAATGGCCAACACTTAATCCCTGATCCTTCAGTTGATCCTATTCACTCATATTTTCTTCATCTAAAGTGATTCTCAATATAAGCTAGTGCTGATAAGTTTCACTAGATTTGGATATAATGATTGGAGGAGATCAATTATGATCACCTTTTTGCTAAGAAATAAGGCAGCTTTGTTGATGGAAGCATTCAGAACCTCATCTGAATTCACTCACATCAGAGCATGGAAAAGAGTCAATAGCACAGTTGATTCCATGGTTAATACAATGCTTGATCATAATATATGCAAGAAGTATCTTGATTTGATACAGTAAGGAAGTTTGGGATATATTTGCAAGAGAGGTTTGGTCAATCCTCATGTACTCAGATATATGCAATGCATCGGCAACTGGCTGAAAATAGAGCAAGGCAGTGATAAGTGTCTCAGTTTTTCTTCATTTAAATGAAGATGCTATGGGATGAGTTGGATGCAGGCAACTCTTTGCCAGTTGTTTGCACAAATTGCAGTTGTAATGTTCTTCAAAAGATGTTGAAATTTAGAAGATGCTAGGCTTACACAATTCTTGATGAAGTTGAGTCCTAGTTAATAATGTGAAAGGCAATATTTTACTCCAGCAACCTCTACCAATATCAGCCAAGCTTATAGACTGTTGAGTCAAGAAGAAAGCCACAAGCAGTTTACACTTCTACTCATTCATTTAGTGACTCCTTGCATTTGCTGCTAATGCAATGGAAAGGATTTGGAGATCAAGGTTTCAAGAGGAACTCAAATGGAGGAGGAACCAAGAGATAGCACTTGAATGCGACTACTGCAAGAAAGGAGGCATTACTAGGGACAAATTAAGGAGAAATGGAAGAACAGAAGGTAGCGGTTGTGGTTTCTGATGATTCCTAACTGGCATAGAAGAGTCCACTCAAGTTCACATCAACCCAAGCATCAAGCATAGCAGTATCAACACTTGCTATCTCTCCTGGTTCGTCGTGCTACAACCTCTTCTGCACCATAAGAGATAATCCTTAGTGGCAGGTAATACTTGTCTAATGTCTGTAAGTTTGCATGTTGGATTTTGGATAGTGGTGCAACTAACACAATGATTTTGATATAGATGTTTTATTAGAGTATATCAATATTAAGCATGAGCACATTTATTCACTCATTCCTGATGGTAGTAAGAGTGCATGTTCAAAATAAGGGAACTATCAAGTTTGCTGGTGGCATAACTTTGTCTAATGTTTTGCATGTACCACAGTTCAAGTTTAAAACTTGTGTCCATTTCTAAATTGAGCAAAGATATGAGATGCATTGTGTCATTCACTGATAAGTGTTGTTAATCAGGACCTTCACAGAACAAGCTCTAGCTGCTTGGTAACTAAAAAAGAGGCTATTTCATCTGCTAAGATTAGCTTTGTTCCTTTGTCTCAAACTGTCAATCATCCTGCACTTCTATACAGTTTAGCTTATAATAAACACTCAAGTATTGATTTAGCCAAACTATGGCACTGACATTAGGAATTTACCTTTTTCACAGTTGAATAATTGTTGTCTGACTGATTAACTTCGTGTACTGAATAGAATTTGTCAAGTTCCCTGCAGCAAAGCAACTAGGTTACCTTTTTTCTAGTCACGATTCAGACACATTCTCCTTTTGAGCTCATACATTAGACCTATGGGGTCCTTATAGGGTTGGTAACTCACAATGGTTGTACTTCTTTCATGACTATAGTTATGATTACTCAAGGCTAACTTGTGATTTTCTTTCTTAAAGAAAAGTCTGATTCTGTTCAGTCCTTTATTGATCTTCTCTGTTTGTTGTTAACACAATTTAAGACGCAAAATTAAGGCTGTGAGAACAGATAGTGCACCAGAAACTTTTGTAAAGGCAAAATGGATATTTTCTATAAGCAACAAGGGATTTTTGCATCAAAGTTCTTGTGCAGAAACCACAGCAAAATGGCATTGTTGAAAGAAAACACAGGCATTTGTGTTTTTTCGTCAACAAATGCCAATAAAATACTGGGGTGAGTGTGTCCTGTGTGCAGCACATTTGATAAAAGAATGCCTTTGGCTTGTTTTCTTACAAACACATTATCGAAAACTTTTTGGTTTCAAACTGATTTGACTCACTTAAAGGTGTTGGTTGCTATGCTATGTTCTACACTTTGAAGCAAGGAAGGCACAGTTTACTCCCAGGGGCAGAATTGTGTTTCATTGGTTATCCCAGTAACAACAGGGGTATAAACTCCTGAATTTGAGTTCTAACAAAATTCAAGTTCAAGAAATGTTATTTTTTCCATGAAAAACATTTCCATTTCAATCATAAGAAATCTGAAGTGTTTGATCCTTTAAAATTTTCTTGCCTAGTTCTACTCCATTAATATTGTTCTAATGATTTTCTCCGACTATGCAATTTCAATATATTCCTGCTCCTATTACTCTCATAAACCTGAGAAAATGTTTGTGAGAGATGTTCCTCTCCAACTGCTTTCCCAGACAACACTAGCACAGCTTCCTCAGAAAGTCACACACAATGGACATCTCTGCTGATATTCCAGCACCTAGAAGTCAGCTAGAACTCATGTTGCTCCTAATTGGACTAAGGATATATTGTGGTACTGCAATACAACTTTTGCATCACGACTTGGCTTAATTGATTGTGATCCAGCCAGTCAGTACTAACATGTTGCTTGACACAAGTTTCAGAATTTTTTGAGCCTAACACTTATGCAGAAGCTAGTGAAGACAGCATTGTTTCAAGCTATGTCACAGGAATTGGAAGCCTTAGAGCAGAACAAGACTGGGAATTGGTTGACTTACCAAAGGAAAGAAAGCAATTGGTAGCAAATGGGTGTATAAGATCAAGTTGAGGGCCAATGGTGACATTGAAAGATACAAGGCAAGGTTGGTGGCAAAATTATAATAAAAGCAAGGAAGACATCAAGAGACCTCTCCCCTGTGATTAAATTGAGCACAGTAAGGAGTAATAAATTTCCATTGCAGCATCAAAGGGTTGCAAGTCTAATCGACTGGATGTAAACAATGCTTCCTCACTGGAGATTTATTGGAGGAAGTTTACATGAGAGTTCCAGAAGGGATTCCAATCCTAATGAGAAAGTCTGCTTACCAAGAATCCTTATATGGTTTTAAGCAACGACATAAGACAATGGTTTGCAAATTACATAAGGAGCTTGTTTCAAAAGGGTTTGTCTAGTCAGAATGATTACAACTATTTCTGAAGAAAGAAGGAGATACATCACAGTTGCGCAGTTTATGTTGATGATGTAATACTCACAGGGAACAATAAAGAAATATCAATGAGTTGAAAGCTCATCTTCACAGCAAATTCAAATAAAAAAAACCTAGGGATCTAAGCTATTTTATGGAATAGAAGTTGGATATTCTGCTAATGGTACCTATAGTCTCAGCATAAGTTCTGCAAAGAATTACTATCTTGCTCTCAAGTTCCAACTCTAAAGTCCCTATCATCACTCCTCTTCTTTGAATTTGAAATTGGCTGCAGAAGTGGGGAGGTGTTTTATAACCTAAGAATATAACAGGAGGATGGTAGGAAAATTGAATTTTCTCACCAACACAAGACCTGATTGGCCTTCTGCAGTTTACATCTTAGCCAATTCATCAAGATCTAGGCAACCACATGTTGATGCATTACATCATATTTTGAGATATTACATGGCACAGTTACAAAGGAATACTTCTCAAGGGTTGTGATGTTCCTACTCTAACAGCCTTTCAACTCAGATTGGGGTGCTTGTTGATAGCAAAAGGTCTATCAGATCATGTTATGATGGTTTCTGGGTTCCAGCACTAATAAGCTGGAAATCAAAAAAGCAGGCAACAGTTTCTAAAGTTTAAAAGAAGCAGAATACAGAGCCATGTCTCTGCAGCTTCTGAAATCACCTGGTTAGTGAGACTATTGGAGGAACTAGGGATAACCAACCTACAACCTGTCAAACTCCATTGTGATAACAAAAGTGCTTTAACACATTGCAGAAACCCTATTTTCCATGAAAGAACCAAACTCATATAAATTGACTGCCATTTCACCAGGGTAAAGTTATGGAGGGTCTAATTCAATTGTCCTATTTACCTACTAAATCTCAATTAGCAGATGTTTTTACAAAAATTCTACCCTCCACACAGTATAATATCTTTTAACACAAACTTGGTTTGGTTGATACCACACCAAGTTTGAGGGGGGGGGGGTGTTAAGCATGGTGTGTTCAATGCATGCACTTCAGTTAGCCTCCTAACTCCTACCTTGGTTAATTTATTCCTTTCATTCCTAAGCAAATATTGCCCAACTACTTTCTGCTCACAGTGATCTCACACACACACCTTGCAAAGGTTGGTTAGGTGTCCTTATCAAGTTAGTTACAAGCTAACATCACTCAGAATTCTGTATGTTATTCTACAAGAAGCTATTCTGTTATGATAATTCACCAAGAAGCTCGGAACTCAGCTCTCTCCCTTTCTACTTGGCAATCAGGTTGCTTGCCAGCGTTTTATGCACCAATCAAGAATGCAGCATCCTATCTCTACTTGTGTATAAATAGAGGTGTATATACCTCATGTATATTATTATTACTGTTACTTCATTTCTCTCATATACAAATTTCAAACACTTGAAATGCTCTCTTACTTAGCTCAATAATGATCAGATATTTCATTTCTTCGTTTGATTACTTTTACTACTGCTAGGCATTTGATCATTTCCGCAAATTCTTACAATTGTGTATATGGAGTGCAAAAAGACAATATTATCATTATAATTAAGAGAGAGAAAAGGTATACACATGTTTAAAGTTTTTTTTAGTAAAAGTAAGTTGGTCATTTCAAACTAAAAGTTTACTTGAGATGGAAAGTAATTGAAAGTTGCTAGTAATATGATTTTTTCCTAAATGGCAAAAGTTGCTAGTAAAATGAAACGGATGAAGTATATGATTTTTATTGTGTAGTTTATTTACAGTATGATTTAGTCAAATGCATAAGCGATAGATTGTAACATGCATGTGTACTCTCTATGTTAGGTTGTTGATATAAATCTCTATTACATAAAGGGAAGGGGACGGAAGATGATGTCCCTTAAAAGACATTTATACCTTAATGAATTTTAAATTTTTTTAATTGAAGTGCCTAAATTGCCTTTTACTTATATGAGATTAAAAATCAAATTTCATTTATTATGTGACTTAATTAGTACAAAAGCTAAATCAATGAAAATTACTCCAAAATGAATTGAACCATGTATGGTATAATATTGAATTTCATGTCACATTATTTACAAAATAATTACAATTTAGATAAATTGTATTGCAATTAGTTATTAACATTTTAATTTGATACATCCATATATACATTTAATTGAAATACTACAATTTTTATACGTCTAAGCACGCATCGCGTGCACATAAAAATAGTAGTATTAAGAGCATCGCACTTCATGGGGCTCCTCACTCACATCATCAGTTCACATCATTTTCACTAACTACATTATAATCTTCCATCTTACAATTTCATACCCAGATTCATGGGGCTTCCATTTACTTTATGTCTTCTATTTTTTTATAACCCCACATTTTCTCCATCCAACTTTTTCCACATTCATGTAAATTTTTAATTGAAATGGAACCCATCTATCAATTAAAGAAAGAAAAAAAAAGAAAGGGTCCACATAAATGGAACAGAAGGGTCCATCTTAGGGTCGTTGATATCATTTTTTGTATTCAGATTTCAAAATTATTAATGTTCATTGTTTCTATAAAATAAGTAATTTTTTACTTTTACACAATATATATTTCACATGTGTTTTAAAGCAAAAGATCTACTTACTCCTAAAAAAACAAAAACCAAACTCGGTTACTAAACTGGCCCTATATTACCTAGTTTCGCCAAATATTGCATGAATTCCCATTTTATCCTTCGCACTCTAAACACACATTGCTCTCTCCTCCTCTCCGACACGCTTAACACCACGAACTTGCGGGAATCCCTTAGCCGATGCACTGATGTCGGAAACGGAACCGTTGTCGCCACCACCAAGCACTGGAAGCGTAAATTTTTTTTAAAATGGCGTCTGAAATTACGCTGTCCATGGGACGTGCGCCTGATATTCCTTAAGACCCTGGGACATGAGAATATCCAGACGCACGTCCCATGGGACATGCGTAGGAGTGAGGAATATTCAGAGCAGACCCCATGGGACATGCGTCCAAAGTGCAAACGTAGTGTATTTTTTTTTACGATTTTGTATCCGTATTATTTTGTTTGATATATATTTGTAAAAAATTATTAGTCCATTTAAAAAAATTATGAGTGAGGGGTGGAAGTTTGGTTTCGTGAATAGGGGTGGAGTGATGGAGGAGGTGAGGGAATGGGTATAGAGCTTTTTAGGAAAATTTGCTAATATTTGGGCGATTATTGTATATGGGGCGAGGATTAACAAAGCCCAAAACCAAATCAATGTGAGAACAGTCAACAGGCCCATGTTTTAATTATGGGTTACTCGTATGATCGTATCATCCCCCGTTCCTTATAAATAGAAGGTAAACTTGATACGAATTATTTGTTGTTATTGTGACCAAGAAGAAGAAAAACAGAGATTAAAGCGTAGAAATCAAATCAAACCAAAACCGATTGATTCTAGGGTTCCCATCAATGGAAGGAATTTAGGGCCGAAGGCAATATCGAAGAGAATCAAAGCGAAAGGTTTCAAAAGCTCAAGTATTACTGCGAATTATGCAGAAGCAATGCAGAGATAGAACGGATTCAAGTGTCATGGCATGAGCGAAGGTCATCAGCGTCAGATGCAGCTTCTTTGGGGAAAATCTCAACAAATTCATCCAACATTTTCCCAGAATTCGAGGATGCTTTTCGGCCACTTGAAGTTCCGTCATGGTTCCACTCGTGTTGCGGCGACGGCGGTTACAATGACTACATATCTGATCGCCACCACCTTCATATGAGACTACGGTGGCTTTCTTTGACGGAATTTGTGCAGCATTTGGGTCGCACTGGCAAGTGCAAGGTCGAAAAACACCGAAAGGATGGTTCATCGCTTCTAATTGTGGTGATAATGATGGTAAGAGTAAGAGATCGAGGTCCAAGTTTAGGGATGAACTTAAACATGAGCAGAGAAATTGCCAGACCAGATTCAACGGGCGTCGTCTTCTTTGCGTTCCGATTGAGATCAAGATCCTAAGGAGAAGAACAGGGTTAGATATTGAAAACGGCTGTGAATCGCTAACAAGAAGGTTAAGTTGCATCGCATTGCGTAACAAAACTAGGTGTTGGTATGGTGCTGTTTTGATGATGTTACTATAATTGGATGAAAAGAAGAGGAACCCAGACTGGTTGTGTGAGGGAATCGTCGTCAAGGTAGTCAGCGGCAAAGAAAGAACGAGAAAGGGTTGTCAAGAAGGTGTTTGATGATTACACTGCCGAAATTCAGATGCTACATACAGATACAGAATCCGAGTTCGGATTCATCAGGATCACTTCAGACTGTGCTACCACAGATTGGCGGATTTGTTAGGATTGTGAATGGTCGTGATCGCGGCTTCAATGCAAGGTTGCTTGCTTTTGATACTTTGAATTTCTGTGCCCAAGTGCAACTGGACATAAGTGTTTGCTTCCTCGGCTCGCATACGACGATATCTCGAAACTTGCTATCTGACTCACATCATCTACCTTTGCTAGCTCATATCATACTATTGTACTTTTATGTACTTTTGTTTTGATCATCATTCATCAAAAAACTAGCTTAGTTTATTAGTTGTTCTTCGACTTAAGACTACTGTACTAACTTCGATGCATATGATTGTTGCTTGTGATATCAGAATCACATCCTTTTTGTAAAAATAGTGAACTCCTGATTTGTTCTCGGAGTCGAAGATTTAGTTGGTTTTTTAGTTGCTCACAAATCAAATGATTCTGAATTTCTGATTTTCTTGGAAAATGCAAGTGCCAACGAACTATAGGTTAAACTTCATCCTTATATATCAAATTAAAGAATGGTTAAAATTCGGCTTGTTTTAGGCCTGTCAAAGCTGGGCATCTAATCAAAACTAAGGAAATAATTCGTGTTTTTTGATATTAAACAACACAACGGTTACGATTATGCTCAGAAAATAAGACTGTGTTTTTTTAACATTAAACAACTCAACGGTTACAAATTCAATTTTGTAATCGACAAAATAAAAGAATGAAACTGCACCAAAAAATTAAAAAATAAAAGCCACTAATTTTAGCAATGTGACAATAATGATGATCATGACTCGTATTGAACAGACGAGCGAGGCTTTTGGTAAATTGTTCAATGTGTTCTGAACTGATATCCGATCAGGAAATGGCCACGCTGGGATTTGTATTTTTATTTGAATTTTTTTACACTAATTAATCAAACTTTATTTTTTTATTCATGGGAAAAAAATTAGTCAATATACTTTTTTTTATGTTGTTTAGTATGGAAAGTACAAAAAATAAAGAGAATTTATATTTTTTTACTTAAGGGCAATTAAGTCTTTTACATCATTAAGGGTGTTTACGTCATTGCATAGGGGGACACCATTGCTCCCCTTGGCTTATATAATAGAGATTAGTTTCCATATTTTACATCCAAATAGTGTATGATAGTAACTTCAAGGAACGGAGGGAGTAGTAAATGATCGAATTAATAAAAATAATTTTAAAAAATTCAATTGTTCAATCGAGTCAAACATCTTTGCACCAAACTACACAATAAATTGCAAAACCAAAGTAGAATCGTGTGAACTGTGAAGATGTGACCAACAACACATCTCAACAACTCAAAAACACATCGAAGAAGTAGAACAAACAACAAAATCACTTGAATTTCAAAGCATTCTTTTACCAAACTTCAGCCCAGAAATTTGATCGCAGCAACTCTCAAACAAAACTCCATTGAATTTCACCTTTCTTCAATAATGGAGGACAATATAAAACCTTCARCAAACCCCAAAACATTATTAGATCCCCAAACTCCCATCAAACAACTCTTATGGTTCTCCCTAATCTCCACTTCAATCAAGCTCCTGCTAATCCCAACCTATCACAGCACTGATTTCGAAGTTCACCGCAATTGGCTCGCAACAACTCACTCACTTCCCCTCTCACGTTGGTACTCTGACACTACCAGCATTTGGACCCTCGATTACCCTCCTTTCTTCGCTTATTTCGAGCTCYTTCTCTCTTACTTTGCAGCACTTTTTGATCCCACCATTGTTGATCTTCATCAAGGTCTCAATTACAAGAATGATTCAGTTATTTACTTCCAAAGAATCACTGTCATGGTCTCTGATTTGGTCCTTCATTACGCCATTTATCGAATTACTCGAAATTTGGACTCTACTAAGAGGAGATTGATCTGGGTTTTGGTCATTTGGTCTCCTGCTTTGATGATTGTTGATCATATGCATTTTCAGTATAATGGGTTTTTGTTGGGTTTGCTTTTGCTTTCGATTTCCGCGCTGATTGAAAGGAATGATTTGTTGGGTGGGTTGTTCTTCGCGGTTTTGCTGTGTTTTAAGCACTTGTTTGCAGTTGCGGCGCCTGTGTATTTCGTGTATTTGTTGCGGCATTATTGCAGAGGGGGATTGATTAAGGGTTTTGTGCGGCTTTTGGTTCTGGGATTGATGGTAATCTTGGTTTTTGCTGCTGCTTTTGGGCCATTTGTGTATCATGATCAGGTAAATCTGCAACTATTTCAATGCCCTTTTGTAAAGATTGCTTCTTTATGGAATATATATGTTTATATGATTATAATTGTGATGTTGCAATGTTGTTTGAGGTGAAATGTGATAATGTGGTAGTTTATTGTTTATTGTTTATTGTTTCATTGTTGAGCAATCAATATTGTGTTCTTTTGTGAATGGGGATAATGAAACCTTTGCAAGCATATTTTTTTGCCATTCTCTTAATGTGCTTGCRAAATAATCAGGGTGAAGTGCATAACTAKGGTCCTAGGGAGTAGTGGAGGAATGATTAATGTGGTTAGGAATCTTAGGAAAAGAAAAAAGAAGTTTGAAATATGATAGTTTTGATCAATCATCTCATTGGTGAGATAAGCTCTCTAACTCTCCTATGGGTTGAGGGCATGATAGGTCATCTTCAGAGGAAGACTCTGTCTCACCACTGTGTTTGTGAGTTAGTTATAAAGGGAATATTTTGTTGAGTTGAGTTCTGCATCAGTTAGGTACTGTAGATTTTGAATGTAAATCATAACGTCGTATGAGATCTAGTTGCTGCATGAATCTGTTCAATCTTCATAGGGGCTAATTGGGGTATAGCTCTCAGGTTTGCGTAGTCACTTAAGTTGCAGTGTGTCTTAAATGTCCAACTAGGGGATAAGTAGTTGTGATGCAATGTTTCTACGCAGTCTCTTGTTAAGAAATTTTTAGGGATAATGGTCTACAAAGAGTATCTCGAAAAATGCTGTTTTCCACAATATACGCCATTAAAATTGTGTCATAATAAAACCCACTACAATGCAATTTTATTACCAGAGGAGTAACGGCCCATGGTTAAATTTAGCTGAACCATGCGTAAATTTAAATTTTTTTTTATTTTAATATTTATTTCTTATAAAATCTTAAAACGATAAACAACTTAAACACTTAAAATAATACATACACCTAACAACCATCCCACCAACACCAGCCCACTCCACCACTGAAACCAATACACACACCACCAGAACGCACCTCACCGGCAAGTGCCATACGTGCACGACCCACCGCAACCGCCACCGTAATTCTTTCAAAAACCCGTAATTCAATTCGAAACTCTAAATCACATTGAAAGCCTAATCCATTCAAAACCTTAAATAATCGAAAAACTAACTGGGCTTCTAATTCGTTTTATGGTTTAATTGTAAAATTGTATTGTCATTTTGTGAAAATTAGAGTCGTGAATGGGGTTTTGATTTGTGATTTTGGCTGTCGGATGGTGTTTTGATTTGGGGATGCGGGTCAATGGCGTGGAATGACTCTTGGGTAAGGGAGTCGATGTTTCATTCTAGAGTCGGTAGTCGGCAGAGGGTGTGGGAGGCTGCGAGGGTGGTTTGTTATGGCGAGGGTGGTGGGAGGAGAGAGATAAAAGGAGTAGAGGGGTGTGTCCGCTGGTTCCAGCGCGCGAAGGGGAGTGGTGGAGGGTGTGTGGTGGTCCGCAGCAGGCAGGGTAGGTGCGATGCAGTTGGTGGGTAAGGAGGAAGGAAGGGCCTGATGGGGGTGGTTGCAGGTCATGGAAGCTGCTTTGGTGTGGTGGGTATTGTATGGTGGTGCTGGGTTGGCGTAATGTGCTTGTGATGTGGGTCGATTTATTTTATATATTTTTTAAATTTTTTTTCTATTAATTTAACACAGTAGGTTTTGGGTTAAAGTTAACATTGAGGTTATTTTGTGTACACAACTACACATTAGTAATAAGTAGGATTTATAATGGACACTTTTTAAAAAGGGATATATGTGGAAAACGTGTTTTTAGAATGGGTAATTTGTAGAATTTCCCGTAAATTTTATTGCTTGTGCACTGTGAGTTTCAAGTATCAAGATACATCATCAATCATAGCTTAATACCATATGTGGGGTCGGCTGATCATGATCCAAAATGTGAATTCAAGAGTCATCCACATAAATTTTCCTCATCCTCCTTCCTCCGTCGTACGCAGCCTCACTCTCTTGCGAATCCAACTGCTAATGTATCTTTTCCTAGCTGCCTTCCCCCGACAAGTCATGTTTTGGTCTCCCTCTACCTTCGGTTTAAATCCCCTTTGATCCTAACTCTTCCACTCTCGCACGTGTCCACTGAAAGGTCCCGTCTTACATGCCAAACCCAAGCAAGCGGTTTTCCCTTAACTTGCTTGCAATATCTGGCAACACCCAACTTTCCTGCGGATAACTTCATTTTCTTATTCGATCTGAGAGTGTTCCGCTCATACCATCTAACATCCGCACTCGTGAACCAACCTTTTGAAAATCCTTTCTTGGAGGCCCAACTATTCCGTACATAAAGCAATAACTGGTCTTTGCATCGTAAAATTTTCCTTCAGCTTTAAAGGGATCTTCGATCGCATAACACCCTGTAGCCGCTCTCCATTTAACCCACCTGACTTAATCTATGACCACATCTTGGTCAATGATCCCCATTCTTTGAATGATTGACCCAGATACTTAAAGCAATCACTCATGTCAAGGTCCTTTCCGTCCAAACTCACCACTCATCATTGGTCCTACCTTGGACCCAAATTCGAATTTCCCAAATACCAGTTCTTTACTCTCCGACTTAGCTTAAATCTCGAGATTCCAAACCTTTTGTTCCATTGCTACAACTTGGCATTAACCTCCAGTTACGTTCTATCCTCCAATACAAATCATCGCAAATAACATAGTCACCCAATTACCTCCTATTGGATTCTTGTCACTTCATCTATAACAATGCAAAAAGGGAATAAGGCTCATGCGACCTTGATGCAACAATCGTTAATAGGGAACGTCCATGTCAATCCATACAAGTCTAACCATATTTGACACATCCCCGATACATTCTTTACTAGGTCAATGTACCTCCGGGGAATACCTTTTTTCAACATTGCCACCCAAAGTATATCTCTTGGTACTTTGCATAACCTTTCTAGATCGATAAAGACAGTATGGAGGTCTTCTTCCTCGCTCCATAAAACTCCATCATTTTCGTTAACAAAATGAATTGCTCTATTGTGGAATGCTCAGGCATAAACCAAATGGTTTTCGGATATGCTAGTGCATGCCCTTAACCGTTGTTCTAATTACCCGTCTCCACAACTTCATATGTGACTATAAGCTTTATTCTCGGTAGTTAGGAGCAAATCTGAGCATCTCCTTTGTTTCTATAAATTGGGACCAAGTGCTCTTTCGCCACATCTTGAGGATACGTCGAAGTCTCTCCATATCTTTTAAACAACTGCCGTTACCGAATCAGTACCAACTCTTACTCTAGACACCTTCCACATTAGAGAGGATTCCTCAATCACTAACGGTATACAACCTGCAGCCAACGTGCTTTCTTCCTTTGATTTCATCCTGCTTCCAATGCAATACCTCTCCTCTATTCTTGACCTGTCGAACAAACCTCAGATTGATTTCCGCCTTACTCACAGCCCCTGAACGGCCCTTCTTACCATTAAATAATTCATCCGAAATACTTCACCAACTTTCTTGATGTCTCTATTTTGAACCAAACCTTGTGGTTCTTATCTGTTGACACCAGATATTGTACTTACCATGCAAATAAGCTTTCTAGCCTCTTGTCTGTCGCTTTGCCTATCTTAAAACCTCTTTTCTCCTCCCTTTTTAGAGTCTAGCCTTGCATAACCTCGCTCGCTACTTTGCTTTACTTAGCGTCTTATACGCTGTCAAAGGTTTCATCGGTCCCTGTTTCCAGGCTAGATAACATCTCTTTTTGTTTGATTCTGCTTTTCCACGCTCTTCAGTCCACCAAGAAAGTACCTATGTACCTGATAGTTCTCCCCATGGAGATTTTTTTTGGTATTGTTTTTTGTATTTTTTTTGTAGAGGTTTTTTTTTTTTTTTTTGTGGGAATTTTTTTTTTTTTTTTTTTTTTTTTTGGAGGAGTTTTTTTTTTTTTTTTTTTTTTGGGGTTTTGTGTGTATTTTTTGTTTTTTTTTTTTTTTTTTTTTTTTTTTTTTTTTTTTTTGTTTTTTTTTTTTTTTTTTTTTTTTTTTTTTTTTTTTTTTTTTTTTTTTTTTTTTTTTGGTTGTTTTTTTTTTTTTGGGATTGTTTTTTTTTTTTTTGGGTTTTTGAGGTTTTTTTTTTTTTTTTTTTTTTTTTTTTTTTTTTTTTTTTTTTTTTTGGGGTGAGGGGTTTTTTTTTTTGTTTTTGGGGTTTTTTTTTTTTTTTTTTGAATTCCCTAAGACCTCTTTGGCCACTCTTAGAAACAACTCTTCATTTTGACAAGATGCATCTGGATCTACCTCTCATGCCCATTAGCCTCGTGGATCACTTTTTCGTGAAAACTTAGCATTTCGTCTTTAAGGTCACTATCTTATCCTTGGCTCCCCTTGGCTACGCTTCTTTTTCCACTTTCTTTCATCGGATGTCTCACTAAAGTCTGTGTTGGGTAACAAACTCTCTCCAGGGATAACCTTGCAGTCTATGCAACTGCTGTCTATCCGCCCTCCTTGTTAGCAGAAGTCTATTTGAGTTGCATTTGCACCACTCCGAAGTTATCACGTGAATTGCGCTTCTTAAACCAAGTATTAGCCAAAATTTAGTTTTAGAGGCGCAGGCGCACCGAGGCGCACTAGTCTCTGGAGCCTAGGCGCAGGCGCAAGGCCGCAAGGCGAAGCGGCGCGCTTTTGAGGTGGTGAGGCGCACTAAATTTTCTATACTTTCATTTTTGAAAACTAATCATATATAATATTCAAATAACTATAAAACATATTATAAATGCATAAATGACATACAATAAGCATAGGTTTCTATTAAAAGGCGTAATAGTCTAAAATATGACATAATGAAAAGAAAAGGGTAAGAATGCAAACTGGTCCTGCAAGCTCTTCTTTTTTGCCTAGCCCCTAAGTACTAGATAATCCTATAACGTATCCAAATATACTCATCACCCTCATTTGGCTCATTATACTCATTTCATCCTCATCTCCTAAATATCTTCATCGCCACCTATGTCTTCCTCCACTTCATCTCATCATCTAACTGCAATATACTCACAGTATGTTAATACACAATATATAGAGCTTAAGTATGCAGTATGAATAGCAGATGTAGCAGTAAGCACAGACAGTAACTCATAGTAGGGCAGTAGCAACATTAACATATATAAATGCTTATAGTCGGTAAATATATTATTCAAACCAATTATATAACGATAATAATCAGTATCACACGCAAAAGTGCAAAGTTCAACAAATTAAATGACTTTCAACAATTAAGTTCAACTTCAACAAACTGATCATAGTCACTAAGTCAGTAAGTAAAAATAATGAAGAAAGAAATTCCCAATAATAAGTCAGTAAAAAAATAAGTCAGTAATCAGTTCTAGAAAACAGAAGTCTAGAAACAAACATGATAATAAGTCAGTATAAAAATGATGAAGAAAGAAGGAATAGAAGAAGAGGGAGGAATAACGTTGACAAGATGAAAGACGAAGAAGAAACGTTAGATAAGACAGTGGGAAAAAAGAAAGGAAAAAGGAGAGAGACGACTACGGTGATGGTGCGGCGGCGGCGAGAAGCTCCGGCGTGCCGGCAGATTCTTGCTGGCGGTGGAGATGGAGATGGCAGCCAAGGTAGGTAGGGTTTGCTTCTGAACTTCTTGTCTCTCTTTCTTCAATGTCGATCTTCTATCTCTATTCCTTCTTCTATCTTCTTTATTCTATTTTTTATTATATTTATTTTCTATCTTCTATAATTCTATTTCTTTTCTCAGTTTGACTAGTCTTTTTTTTTTTGAATTTTTAAACTGACTCGCGCCTCACCTTCATATAAACGCGCCTTCACTGCGCCTGGCGCCTGGCACGAAAAGCGCCAAAGGGCGCGCTTATGGAGGCCCTTCCAGGGGTCCTTGCGACTCGCTGGAAAAAAGCTCTAATCTGGCGCCTCATTGCGCCTTGCGCCTAGGCCGCCTAGGCGCCTTTTTAACTAAGCAAAAATAGATTCATAAGATTGAGCACAAATCCAAAATGATCCTCTCGTGGCATCTCGTTGCCCATACCCAAAACTCCATGGACACTCAAGCCATCGACCTTTACCGCCAACTGTCCCATCAGCTGCCACCAATGTATTAATTTTCTGTGTGTGAGGACACTTTGGTTCTTTGTACCACCTCATCAAACGTTCCCAAATTGGCGCTTCTCTCCGGCACGTAGACCAATCTGGGCGCATAGGAACTAATAACATTAACAATCCTTTACACACAAGCAAACTTTACCCTGAATAACCTATCGACTCTTCAGTAGGTTTTGATACTCTTGGTAGTTAACCGTTCATCCAGTCACGGGCGACTCCTATCTTACTCGCTTCTAGGAACCTTGTCTGACCGCGGCATAAACCTTATACCCCATGAGAGCGTCGAGCTCCTCTTTCCAGTCACATCACTCTTGGAGCATAAGTGTTTAAAGCGTCTCTCTTCATCACCGTCCACCACTTCTGCCGATTTTCCAGTAGAGACCCACATCCAAGCAACTGCGCAACTGTAGACCCTTCATTCTCCTTCCTGGCTACTAACACCCTCTCTTCCATTTACCATTTGACCAATGCGGACGAGATGTGGCGCGTCGCTCGGGCGACGACACCTAGCAACCCTTGCATATTATTCGTACACCCGGGTTAGATAGTTGAGCGCGTCGTGAGTAGGGAACGCCCAATTGCCAGCCCTTGATCATTTGGACACCACTCGTGCATGTGGTCGCTTCGGGGCGACACCTAGCAACCTTGCCGATTTACATTACATGGGGTCTGGAGAGTGCAGGTGTCGCTGAGTAGGGAACGCCACCACGAAATTATCATTTAGGTTCATGTCATAAATGTGACAAATTTTTATGGCTGGCGTGTCACTGCTCCCTACCCACCTCCTGCTTTATCCGGGCTTGGGACCGGCAGTAGTGAAGCCCACTGGCGCAGTAATGATTGTTTAATTTGATTTTTTTTAATGATGTGCGGGATCCACGAGGATGTTGTACATTGATGAAAACTGGCTGGGTGACAAGTACTAAGTAACTTCATTTTGATTGAAAAATTTAATAGTTGGGTTTAACTGGAGCACTTTACTTCGTGGGAAACTATGAAATTATATATGGTCATATTATTCTTTCTGAATAGGATAAAGGGGTTTAGCATTCCTCCACTGTTGGAGGGTGTAAATATGACTTTACATGGGAGGAGGAAGATAGAGTTGAAAGAAGATTGAGGGAAGAGAAGGCATTACGAGTAGGCAAATTGCAAAATTTGAAACAGTGTACTCCCTCGTCTAAGAGGTAGGCTAACCTTATTTTCATATATATTACTTTTAGTTAGAGATTGGTGTTTGGACAGTCACTTTAAGAGTTGAGAAAGTTCTTAGAAGTCTTATCTTCATATATTCCGTTTTTATATTTTGTCAGTGAGGCCGAGACGTATCAACAGAAATATACAATTTTTCAACGGAATTAACGCAGCAATGCCTAGGGCTCTACTAGGGGAAGAATTTTCACTGCAATAAATAACTTACTAACACGTATTTCATGTTTGTGTTTTGCTGGAGTGGTAACAGCAGTATATTGAGTTCAGAAATTGAGAAGGAAGGGATTTGTATTTTGTCTACTGGTTTTAAGAATTCGGATATATCTGTAATGGGGCTTCTATAATTTCTATGCAAAAAGTATCATTCCGTCTCCAGGACCCTTGTTTTGAGTTGACTACAACTTCTTTCTTGGTGTGAGGGCCAAGGCCCCTGTTTTGGGTGAACATCCTTGTTTCCCTTGGTTGTGGATAAACTTCAGGATAAGAGACTCCTTCTTTTTCTTGATTAACAGGCTCGTGTAATAATATATGATTGATCATAATAGAATATAGCCGCTAGAATTCTGTTCTAGTTGTTTCGGAAAGATTTAGCCATGAAACTGTTGGTTCATATGATATATGATTGCTCCTTTTCCTGGTTTTGATGAAATACTTTTTCGTAGTTATGTGTAAACTTCATGGAGAAAGTCTTCTTGGTTTCCAGGAAAGTAATTGCACGATTCATATTAACTAGAGATTGCTTAGCTTTGCTTCTTAGCTCTTTGTAAAACTTAGCCATTTTTAACCTTTGATTCCTCTCCTTTCCTTCTTAACTCACAYTGGGGGAATTTATCCACAATTTTAATAACCTTGAATCCTTGATCCCTAAWTGCTAATTGAGGTTTTGGGATGAAACTTAGTGACATATATTATCCTAAAAACATCATCCAAGAATTGTTATGATAATGATCATTGGTCATGGAGAATAGGTGATCATTGTTCTATCATTTGTTCATAATAGGGGTATTTTGGGTAACAACAATTAGTAGGGGCTAATATTATAAGGTCAATGATTAGTATCGCGTCCTGTTATTAGATTTCAGTAGTATRTCTCTTTGTTTTACTGTGTGTTTATAATTTCAGTTTGTTTTCGTGGAATCTTCTAGTAGATAACACATCCTAACTTGGGAAACTAAGCATTACTTCATTAGGAAATTGGAAAGGTCTAGGATCTAGGAATGATACTTCGGGAACTTGCCCCCTTTTCACTACTTGGTACAATGACATTCTCTATGCGATGGCCTAAAATAAAAGCAAGACATTTTTGTGACCAGTGGTGTGTTTGAGTTTAGAGTTATTTGTCTTGTCAAGTTTAGGAGACGATTCATTGACCACTCTTGTCTAATTGCTGAATGTTTGTTGTAACTTGTCTGCATGTATCACATTCATTAGCTAATGTGATATTCATCTGCCTGTATGAAGATCTAGGTATTGGATACATTTAGGAATTTATACTCATATCTTTGAATGTATATGCAAAGACAGGAAATGCTAACAGATCGAGCCTCCCTCTCGATTTTATGCTTTTCCCTGTACACAACATGAGACTCATTTGACTTCAAATCTTCCAGGGTGCTATAATTGTTTAGTTATTACTTTGCAGATGCTTCAAGTCATCCATCGAATGTTTCCTTTTGGCAGGGGTCTATGCCATGCATATTGGGCTCCAAACTTTTGGGTGTTCTACATCATGGCAGATAAAGTNTATACACATATCTTTGAATGTATATGCAAAGACAGGAAATGCTAACAGATCGAGCCTCCCTCTCGATTTTATGCTTTTCCCTGTACACAACATGAGACTCATTTGACTTCAAATCTTCCAGGGTGCTWTAATTGTTTAGTTATTACTTTGCAGATGCTTCAAGTCATCCATCGAATGTTTCCTTTTGGCAGGGGTCTATGCCATGCATATTGGGCTCCAAACTTTTGGGTGTTCTACATCATGGCAGATAAAGTWCTTACTTTCTTTCTAAGAAGAATGGGTTTTGATGTCCAAAGGCCGGCTGGCTCTTTCACTTCTGGGCTAGTGGGGGACTCATCACCCTTTGCCGTATTGCCTCAGGTAGATTAGTATAATTGCGTGTGTGAATATCACTGCATGTGTTATTTCATTTTGTTGATTTAGCATCTCTCATTTAGTTTGTAATTCCATATTGCCAAAACTACTGCCATGTTAAAGAACTGCTTTATGGTTGAGAACAACATATAATAAAGGTGCTAGGACAACATTAACGTTCAGTGGCTCTGGAACAGAAAATGAACTAGTGGTCAACTTGTAAACATCATCCTCTTCCCAGTACACCTTTCATTCTTAATCTAGTATGTGCCTAGAACATTTTATCATAATTTTTGGGCTGTTTTATGATATACAGTAATTAACTTCCTTATCTGAATTAAAGTATTATTTTCATGATACATATGAGTTGCAACACAAGATCGTTATGTTGGCCACTTTTTGTTCTAGATTATTTGTGCTATTCTATTCTATTCTGCTTTACCGTAATATTTTTTTGTTCTGTTAACAGATCACTCCTTTGGTGACCTTTATGATGGTCTTGCTTGCCATTTCTCCTTGTCTTTTCAAAGCCTGGAAGAATCCTCAGCCAAGGAAGATTGCTAGATGGATAGCTTATGCTTACACTTGCGGCTTTATATTTGGTTGGCATGTCCATGAGAAGGCAACCCTCCACTTCATCATCCCTCTGGCTGTAAATGCGATAGACAGCATACCTGATGCAAAGCATTACTTTTTACTCTCAATAGGTATGACCWTTTCTTCTTTCTGTCTTCACAAGAAAAAATTCAACYAGTAATAGCATACTCGTATTTCAAATGAGTAGTATATTAGTATTTCTATCCATCTTTTTATTTGACTGCTACAAGATCAATAGTCCATGAGCTTGGGCTGGCATGAAAATTATCTTTCAACAGGCACCAACTATTCTTTTTGGTTGGATTTGTTCGGTCAATTTGAAGCAATGACTGGCTTTTTAAGATATCAATTTAAAACATCTTGTTGAYCTAAGTATCAGCAGTAGTCTTTGGGATGGATGGTATGCTTTTGTTTTTGAATCTCGACTCAATGTAACAGAGTAACTTATATCACATGCACAAATTATGTTGGATATCTCTTCCTGTCGATGATATTTGTGATATATAATGGGAAAGTCAGAATTATACATCTACAATACCTCTATGTTACTTATGGAAAGACAAGCTTTTAAAGCTCATTACCTTTAATGTATGGTATATTCTGTAATAAAGTAAAGCATATTGAGATCATAGTATACTTGGATTGGCAAGCTTAAAAATCGAGATACATTGATGATCTTACGTGTGTACTCATTCTTTCATTATCATCGCTTGTTTACGAGCCATGTAGGTTTCAGGTACATTGAACCTTTATACTAATATATGATTTAGATGAAATGCATACGTATAGAACAAACCGACATCCTACCAAATTTAAAGTTAGTTTGTAATTACAGGATTAAATCGGTTTTTTCTAGTGTTGATAATGGCCAATGATTTTTCATAATTCATTGCAAAAACTACTCAAGAGAAAGATATTAAAACTTAGCTCATGATAGTTTATTAGTGTAATTTCAGGGATTTCAGGGACTAGATTTATCTCATATTTTGAGAAATTTTGTGTTTGGATGAAAGGAGAAGATAGACCTCTGGTACTATGCGTCTATGCACGGCGGAGCCTGGTTTGGACAACAACACTGATCGCCATAAATTAAAAAAAAAAACTTGTATAAACAAGATAAGTTGTAAGTTTTGACTGAGCGAAGAATGTGACTTGCACTAATTTAAAGATCTGAATACGATGTACATCGTACGAGTATAATTGAATGTCCATGTATGGTTTTAGCAAAGCTTTCCATGGTTGTAAAAAGTTGTAACAACAATGGGTTCATAATTTGCTGTAACAATTATAGTAGGCATTTTATGCTAGCAGTCATAGAGCTTGGTCAGTTGGTCTTGCTCACAAACTTATGCAGTGATCACTCACACAGAAAATTCGGAGAAGGAGAAACGATGCTTTCATTGTCATGAACTTTTAGCACTACTTTAACAACATGAGGAAGGTATCTCTTGTCTCACTTCAAGATACGGAGTAGTATTAAATTCATACTTCATATGAGCATTGATTCGCACTCCAAATTAAAGCGACCGTAAAATGAGTGGGAAGATCATGCTGAACTCCAGCAAATCATATAAGTGAAGCATGTATGTAGCAAGTAAAATGACACACAGACTTATGATAGTGTAGGCCAAATAAGGCTCAAAAAAAGAGTATGCATATAATAATCGATATATCCGACTTTTAATTATACGCCGTTAAAATTCTCACTATCGAAAATTGATCAGCCAATTGTGAAAAGTTGATGTGTATAGCATCATACAAAAGGATAAAATTACAATATATATAAATTTAAATTGTGACTATTATTATACTAGCACGTGCGTAGATACTTAGCTTGATGGGAAATTGGCATACTTTTTATAATAAGGTGTTGCCATGTATAAATGATACTAAGTTGTAGCAAAAAGGTAGTATTTCACAAACAAATTAAATGTAATGTAAGCAATGATAATCTGCTAGAAAACTTATATTGACAAACAAAAGATCATTA
>SNQN01001443.1:36417-47608 GCA_008642245.1 Bassia scoparia
CCATATTCAATCAAACATGCTACAATAAAAGGATTACACACTTCCTTGCTTGAGTATGAAGGGCAAAAGATGGCCCCTTACACTTGAGAAACAAGCTTTGTAATGAATGTCAAACTTGGCCAATTCTTTTCTTCCTCTTCTTTCCACTTCTATTCAAGATTCCTCATTATTTTTCATTATTTTTCTTATATTTTTTATGTACAAGTACATAAAATCATTATTTACCAGAGTAGCTAGTGTTCAAAGATGAAATAAGAGTGAATATGAAGCAAGGCATTCTTGTTGTTTTTTATTATCATCCTTTAGACTGAGAATGAGTGATGAGGTGAATGATATGTGATGTGTAGCGTAGAATGTAATTTAAACACATTTTTACTACTCAACTTTAGGAAAGTATATAACTATACATTGACCTCTAACTTGGAATACTCTAAAGTTTAAAGCGTAGGAATTTGTTACTAATTCACGGTTATGTTCATTTCAACTTATTTTAATATTGTAGTACATGTTTATTCAATGAAATTCAGATCAGAAAATACTAAGGAATAAGAAGAAGAAGTTCGGATTAGATTAAGAAAATTCAGGTTAGATCGGAAAAATTCAGGTTCTAATTAAACATAGCCTAAGATGTGACCTATTCATTCAATTTTAACCTTCTAGTCAACTTTAATGTACATGATCTAATGGTAAGAATTGTATTTTACAATTTCAAGGAAGTGAAATGAAAATCACTAGTGATTGTTCAAGGATCAACGGTCATTTCCCTTATAAATCTATTGCCACTTAATTGTTTTATTCATTAAACTTGCAAAAGGTTTTTGTTTAGTATTATGTTTCTACTCGCTAGTATAAGGTAAAAGTTAGTAAAATACACATAATGGAAAAATCCGTAACTTTGTATTTYATGACTTTTGCATCATCTGCATGTGTTTGTGTCTTCCAATTCTATGAATCGAGTCATTTTAAGGATAAAAATCCGTAACTTATTCTTTCTAAACGTAAATAAAAATAATAATAAAGTGAACATAACATAACACGTATATTCAATTAACTTAACATTTGCCGCAATGTAACCCTCTAGTTTTTGAGTTGTTTCTAAGTTATAAACCTTTCTGTAGCTCATGTTGATCAACTAACAAGTGTTTCTTTCAATTTTCCTGACTATACATTTATGTAGGAACAGTACATCACGTCAAACCAACATTAGAAACTAATTAATTGCCCTCTTAAACATGCAATGTTCTTAATAATGTGTGTAATATTTGATACTACAACAACAACAACAATATTAATAATAATCTTAAAGACTACTAATAATAAAGTAGAAATGTGGCATATCATGTTGTAAGTTTGTTCTCACCGTCAACAGTCATCACCATTACCAACAACCTCAACCATATATTATACGTAAAACCATATATTATACATGCACGTACGAGCTCAGCTAATTGCTTGTAACACCATGCATGAAAGCATTATACATGCATGCCACATTAATTAACACATACACTTACTTTTCCATATTTTCATGAAAATTTTATAAGTGCTTCATTACGCCAAGAAACCTTAAAATACTCCCATTTTGTTACAAAGTTTGCTAAACAATAATATACGACGTGTTACTACTTACTACCTTATCTAACTTTTCTCCATTTTTTGTGCATTCAACATGTGCTTTAGGAATAAGTTATTGCATTAGTTTATGTGTATGTCATGTGTGTTAGTGTAGTGTGCTACAATATATATGTGATATGTATGTGTATGCAATGTCTATTGTTTTACGAATAAGTTTTGAATTAAATTATATACTTATATATGTATTTTAGAGGAAGAGGTTTGGACTTTGGAGCAATGACTCCTATATATTATTCCACCTTTGATTCATACTCAAACTCGTAATATATCAAAAACCCCAACTGAAATACTAAACGAAGTCGCAAACGACTTATAATAAAGTCGTAATTTTGTGTGAACGGATTCATTTGCCCTCACATTAAAAAACACACACTTTCTCTCACTAAAATTATACTTTGTCAAACTTGACTTCACCGACCACCACGAACCACCACAGACAACCRCGTATGACCCATTGCAATCGTTAGTCGTCGAAAATTTGTTGAAAAAATGATCGATAAACACGAGGTAAACTTGTCGAAACACTCCAAAATTTTGTGCATGACCATGGCCATCTCACCCAAAATAAGCGAGACAAACATGGTTGTCTTGCCTGGAATAGGCGAGATGACCACGGTTGTTGGGCGAGATGAACATTATTTTTTTAAAAAAAGCGTTTTTCTTTATTTTTTTTAACGGTGTGTGTAAGGGTATTAAGGGCCTGTTTACATTAGCTTATTTTCAGTTCAGTTCAGTTCAGCTCCATTCAGTTCAGTTCAGTTCAGCTCCATTCAGTTCATTTCAGTTCAGTTCCGTTCAGTTCAGTTCTTAACCCAATTTCTCTCTCTCATAAAATATTCAGTTCAGTTCAGTTTAGTTCAGCTCCATTCAGTTCAGTTCAGTACAGTTGATTTCAGTTAATGTAAACAGGTCCTAAAATCCGTTCACATGAAAATGCGACTTTTATTTTAAGTTAAATGCGACTTCGTTTAGCATTCTCCAACCCCCAATTCAAACTACTAAGCTAATGTCAAATTATATGCTTAATTTCCAAGTAATAGGAGTAAAACTTATATTTTCTCATCACTTACATCATCTCATTTTATCACCAAAGTTTTTATTATTGTTTTATAAAACTAACTAACACTATCATAAGCTTCAAAATGACAAAATATACAAATTATCCACCAACTTTTTTCACAGAATTGACCAACTTTTTAGATTTATGATTAGTTGAGTTGTTGTTAGTTGCCCATTTTTATTGCCAAACCCAAAATTTCCAATTTTCTTAAAATTTAATTTTCCACATATAAAGAGAATTTGGATATGGTTTTGATGATATGACTAAGCTTGCTTTTTAAACCTAGAACAACAATAGAGACTTTTAATTTAGGTGAGCTAATCTATTTACTCTCATGAGACCACTCACCATTTAATTTAATTTAATTTAATTTAATTCAATTCAATATTGTTATGAAATAACATGTAATAATATCTTACGTGTGAGATTCTGATGAAAGCTTTCAATGCAGTTGTGTCCTTTTCCATAATAATATTTTTAAAATTAGAAGAAATAAATGCAATAAAAYCAGAAATTTTAATTATTTATTTATTTAATTGACTATTTTAAGACGTTRGCATTAAGTGGAACACATGTGCATGCGTGGGTTTGTGTTGTCTGATCTTGATGATCAACTCCTGATTGATTGATGAAGAAAATATATCCAACCATATTCTATAATCTTATTTAATTAAAGGTTTCTCAACATTCTTCTGATTCCTTCTTGCTTGGACCAGTTGTCCTTACTTGCATTTCTTTGTTTTGTTTTTATTTTCATTTGATATAGTTGAATTGAATTAATTAAAGGCTGCTTGAATTGATTAATAATTAGGTGATGAGGTTATTTTTGGTGAGTGTTACGAAGGACGGGGTGAAAATCAACCGATCTCAATATCTTCTGAAATCATCAGGAGAACAAGGGGTTATAACTTATAACCATTTGAGTTATCGATCGATCTCTCGCTTTCAATTCATGAACTAACATGTTTCTCCAAGTGAATTGTGAATCGATCGATAGAATTTAGAGAAAATGTATATATGTAATATGTCCATCATAAAGAAGGCCACCATCAGATCACCAAGACGTGCATGTACTTTTAGTATGAAGTATTGTCCACGACAATGATTTAACATATGTGTGTCCTAATACTCGATAAGCTATGATAGTATTGTTCACCTCAATGATACAACATAAATATGTATGTCCTAATTTATTGATAAGCTAAGCTAGTAATATTGTTCGCGTCATGTCATTGATTTAGCATATGTGCTAAGTCAAAATGTAACAAGTAATTAAGGACAGTGGGAGTCTGTGGGTAAATATCTAGAATATTGTTTCTTTGGCTCCATCGCGTGAATGATGTGATTGGTCGACATGAATAAGACAATGATGAGTTCGATTCATTGAAAACACTATGACATTAACAACATTTTGTACAGTACAAGTTATATGAAAGAGGTGTAATGTTTTTCATACGATACATAATGAGTTTTTTGATTCACAATACGTATTACGATATAATGAATTATTTAGTACTTTCAACACGTACAGGAGCAAGAAAATTAATTAACAACTAACATAAAATTGTGACAAATTCAAAAATTTATAAAAATATTTGGAACATAAGTAATAATGTTGTACGTACTCGTATTATTAATATAGTACGTATTAATTATATATATTAATTAAAGTGGCATTGATGTGCTTAGTTGGACGAACGATTAACATGTATATTCCTTTCGTTGTGCATGCCAAGATCAGATAATTGTCATGCATGAAGCCGGAAGCAAAGCACCATTGTAAGTTTGTAACACAATTYGCAAATAAATAAAATATACATGGATGAATATTATACAGTGTGATCTGCAATATAATATTATATTGGATGGTCAAACATGGAAATATATATGCATAATCTAAGTGGATAATCATACAGTTAAGCTAACCTATCTAAAATATATCTAAATTAAATATACAGTTAAGCAAAAAATAACGAGGGTTTCGGTGCGTTAGATAAGAAAACTAAAATTAAAAATATTACATGAATATAAACATTAATTATATCGATTGACATGTGATTTTGACATGCATTCCAAAATTTATTCCATTTAATTAATGAAATGCATTTAATTCTTATCTAACGAACCGAAACGTCCGTTAAATTAATACTCAAATGTTATCCTGCGCTGTAAAAGTATTAGGTCGTCGTGAAATCGCAGTGGTGTCTGATACGTCGCCGCATTGCGTGGAAAAGCTGCGTGTTCATTGAATGACTAACAGCTCTCCATACCATTTTTCACTGTTGTCATGTCTAATTGTTTATGTATGCCTTCTAAGAACTAAAATATTCAACTCTACAATTCCTTTTTATTAATTAAAAAAAAATGTTGTATGATTTGGAACAGTTTAAAATTAATGTGGTTTAATTTGTGATATAGGAATGTTGGAAAAAACTTGTTTATTTGATTCTAATAATGTAGGTATACTAGGATTAGTATAATTATTTTTCATGCAAGTAGTGTTATTATTTCTATATGATGATTATACAAAACTAATTTAATTGTCGAATTTGATGTTGAGTGTGGATTATAGGAATCGAGCTTGTATTGCATTTTAAGTGTATGACAAGTCACAACGTACATTTTTTTTTTTTATTTTTATGTTTCTTAAATCTTAATATAGTCACAACTCATCATAACATTTGACCATTATATCTCTCATTATATAATAAGTACTTAAGTAGTGATTATACAACTTCATATTTTTAAAATCACCATGAAAAAGAGTCCAATAACATAAACGATATTTTTTTACAGGAAAACATAAACGTATATTATTAAAGTACGGAGTATAATTTATTAGACAAAGTTTAGAATAAACGGACTCACATTAGTTTATTAGAGAAAGTTTAGAATAAACTACTTGAATACGATCTAAAATCGAGAGAGGGTTTCTAACCATTGAAATAATCTATACACGGATCAGAAGTCAGCTTTGACATTAGCAAGTTAAGATGAGAAATTAACTCGCATATCGAATAAATCAACAGCAAGAAACAAACAAAGTACAAAAACTAAGCTACTAGATCGAAGATGGAGATCAACTCATGATAGAAATAGTCAATATTATTATGATCAAAAACTCAAATATTATCCACATTTTTATATATACTCTCAAGATCTGAATAACCGTTGTTCCTATGACCAGGATTCATTCTCTTACTTGACATAAAAGTGGTCCAAATAATATATACACTTCGTTTTTGCTATTACATTATAATGTGAAGAATACAAACAGAATAAATTAATTGACTAAACTTAAAAAACTCCTTGAGTTCACACAAATTTTATCCTCATGTAAATTATTAAGAACTAACAACAAAATTTCGGCTTAACTACTTAAAAAACCTTGACTTCTAGTATTGGCTTTGCTATCCAACAACTTTCTTTTATTTTTTTTGTGACTATTTACACTTAATAGCTCAATTTTTTGTACGTGATGATGGTTGTTCATGTTATGCATTACACTATTTTTATTATTTAGTAAATGTTATCAATTGTAAATACTATATATTGCAACTTTTTGACTTAGTTTGTTGAAATAATGGTGTTACGGTAATTAGGGGAAATTAGGAATTGTATTACGGAGTACTTTATTTGATAATGATATCGGATGTTTCTAATCTCTTTTAATCATTGATATTATTGTTTTGAAATTTGATTGATTATTATCAGAAATATGGCTCTTTTGACTACGTTGTGTTGTACTATAGACTTCCTAGTTAATAATTTAAAAAGACTATAGAAAATGTCTTTTCAGGAAATACATATACTTGTATATGTTACGGGTAGTATGATAACTTGATATTAGATGTAAAAAAAAGGTAAAACAATTAAGATTACGATTTAAGGATTATGATTGATTGATTTTTGTTTTTGGAGCGTTGGCTTTATGACAATCACACAAGAAGAAATAGGTCAATGTGTGTTTTTTTTTGGGGTTAGGTGAAAGTTGTGAGACTTGTAAACCATGGTCTACACTAAAAGTTTAACTCATCTTTACATTTAAAAAAAAAAAATTATGCTAAATTAGTCTTAAATGCTACACATAAGATATAAATATGTTACTTGAAAAGGAAATAAGTTGTAAATTCAAGACAAAATAATACATTATCGATGTATTAAATGATCAATTATTGCATATATTTTCACTTTTAGCTTCTTAATCAGCTCTTAGAGCTACATTTAGCTTTTTCCTTAAAAAAACTTAGCTTAATTATTTCATTCATATTCATGCAATCATGCCAAGGGGGTAAAATAATATAAAGAAGCAAAATGAATGCTAATTTAATAGTTATATTTTATGAGGAGTGAATGCTGAATAATTTTTGGTACTATACTACGAGGAGTCCACCATTTTAACGAGTGGACTAATCTTCCACTGGAATTCGAAGTGAATGCTGAATAATTAATGTTATACTTAAAGTGATAATAGTCATTGAAAAAAGACCGAGAGGTCGTTTCAATTAGTGGTAGGGTAACTAATTATATTGATTGGCTAGACATAAGGTCTATATGATTGTAAATTTGTAATGCATGTAACGGAGTTTTTTAAAAGACGAGATATTTTTACGTTCAAAAAATACGCTTATTTTGTTATTTTATTATTATTATTATTATTATTATATATATTATTATTATTATTATTATTATTATTATTATTATTATTATTATTATTATTATTTGGCCTTAAGTTGAATGAATTTATATATGCTCTGAAGAGCTTGGTCTCTCATAACGTCTTGATGTAACTGTTATAAGTTGCTGCGATATGTGCAGATATAAATATAAATCAGTAACATATGAATCAACAAGATCTAACTAATACATGTGATTAGAGTATATGTTATGCTAATTTGTTCAACTGATCTGTTGCATATACCAATAATATAAAAATGAAACCATCTTTCTCCTAATTATATTGAAAATATCCTACTAATAACATTTTTCTTTCTAATTTGTTGGTGAGGAATGCCAGATCGAACAATTGTCAACTGTCAGTTAATCATAATAGGAGGGCATGCAGCTATTTAGCATATTAGCATAATCACTATATTCATTTAAAAATAATTCAATTTTTAAGAAATTTGTAAGATTAAGTAAAAATAAGTCCAGTTAATTCAATACAAATAAGTTATTAAGCAAAAATCGTTGACGAGAACATGACTTAATTATTGTATTTCAACATACAAATTTCTAGTGTATCAAGACTATATTATACTTATGTATGAATGAAGTTTTGACGAAATTATCAAATTATTTAATTTAGATAGTGACTATTTGATGTTTATATGCAACTTAAAGATTGTAAGAAAAAATATATTGTATTTATAGAGCATAAAATTAAAAATACTTTTTTCTTCGTTTTCTATCGAGAAACTTAATCTATAACGAAGTATTATTGAATTATTTTCTTTAAACATCGAAACAAAGAGAAAACGTACTAATTAATGTACGGAGTGGGTGACAAATTGACGATATAATACGAATGGTACTCACTCTATATAAAACTAACTATGGAGTACTTGGTGGATGTTCTTGGCACACGAATGCACGATGAGCAAGGTATATATTGAATGAACTGGTTAGTGATGATGATGCATGATGAACATGTATAAAATATTAACGTTGTTGTGAGAACTACATGAAAATGATGTATGTAAAATAAAAGTGTTAGTTAGTCATTTATTGCAAATATTGATTGCAAAATTCAATGGAGAAGTCATGTCTAGACTCCTAGCTAGATGTCATGTAGTGTACTATGAATTATAGAAAGAATACAGAGGTAAGTAAAATGCATTAAATTGTAGTGGATCACTGTTTTATTTATTTACTCATTCAACTTCATTTCTTCATTAATACCCTCCAACCTTTCTGCTTCAAATGCTCCATCATGTTATGTTTCTTTGGATAAGATGAACTGAACTGAATGAAATTTTACGAGAAAGAATTAGGTTAGGTAATTGAATGGACCTAAATGAACTGAATACATGAAAATTAGTTAAGAAAACATGCATAACCTTATTATTGCCTTTTGTTTATTCTTGGCGCACTTTGTGTTAGACTTACTTTTGTCGAAAATAAACTGTATTTCTATAAGGTATGATATATACAGCCTTAGTGCTGCAAATAAGAACAAAAAGTAAACATTTATGATATCAAATTCTGTCAATTTAAACATAAATTATAAATACTTACATTTTAAGCAAGAATTTATGCTTATAAGCAGCCTAAGGGGCATATCATTTCTTCTATAATTGTCTTAAACTTAAAAATGTATACGAAATCATGTCTCGATAACTTGTGAATTGTTGTTTAATTGAAATTATGATTCACCCACACTTGTTGTTTGAACTAATTATGAAGAACACTAGTTAATTAATGAGCAATTTGACATGCAGTATGCAACAAACCTAACAGACCACAATTTAACATGCACCAAAACAAATTTGATAGCATTAAGAGTGAAGGATAGTTCAAGTGTTAAAACTTCACTCAATACAGGAAATAGATATCGAGCTCATCTCCGTCCATTGCATGTGGCTCTCTTAACATAAAAAAAATTATAAAATAACTAATAAAAAAAAAATAAGTACCTTTTCTCGTAAATATTATCTGACAACATATGAGAAGAGAAATCAACCACTCATATTTGACAAAATCATTCCACTAATGCATAGAATAATAAGAGGTGCGCGGATGAATTCTAATTAAGATTATTCCTATACATAATATATATAGTTCATTAGATTTCATCAACCTAAAATGTATACAAAAATCAAACACATATTTTGTAAAAATTTCAATTTTAGTATGAAAAACATGGTTCAAAAATACAGTATAATGGCAAATTTTCCAACTTAAGAAAAAAATCACGTATGATTGTAGGACAATTATCAATAGTGAGTCTATTGAGTAGTAGAAAAGTTCATAAATGTAAGTAAAATCATTTTATAAATATAATTTCCATACATACATAATAACATAACTACATAATAATATCTTCATTCAAGTTACGCTTTCAAATCGAAAACTGATATCACGCAATATTTTTTGTTATCTCCACTTGTATGGCAGTATATAACACGCCGTTAGTTATATTGAATTAAAAAAAAAAGTGTGAGAATAACACTAATTGTTGTGCAGATATCAGTTCTTCGGATCATCGAGATATTTTTTATTTTTACAAAATAAAAAATGATTTTCGCCCTAATAAAAGAAAAAAAAACAGAAAAAATAGATGATTTACCCAAACTTCCCTCATACACTGACACCATAACATTCCTCTTTCTCCTCACTCACTCCACCTTTTTTTTTTTTTAAAAAAAAAAGGTGTGAAATTCCATAATAAGTCACCGTACAAAACTACCATTTATAGACTCATTTAAATCGACCATTTCTTCTACACATTAAACCCATCTCTTTTCTCTCTAAAAACATCACACAATGTCACGCGGAGATTACTACAGCAACAAAGCGAAGACGCAAGACGACGGGAATGACGTCAGCCTAGCTTACTCATCACCGTCCTCATCCTCGCAATCGCCGTCATCCTCTCCGCCTCTTGTATCCTCCTTCGATTCTCGCCGCGCACACTCTTCCGCCGCGCGTCAGACCGCGTCGCGTTTCTCTCCTCCACGTCGGACTCCGCCTCGCACGTCAGCACCGTGTCCCCACTCATCAGCTCTCCTCTCTTCACTCTGACTCGCTGAAGTCACCGGGGGTGGGACTGGCGGTGTGCCTCTCGAATTCAGAAGAAGGACCTCCTTCGTCTCTTCCCTTGTGCTGCCACGTGTTCCACGTCGAATGCATCGACACGTGCTCAATTCTAACCAGTCTTCCCGCATCTGCGCTCCCTGTCTTCTCCCCGACCACGACCTCCTCTCAAACTGCGTCGACAACAACATAAAATGAGTACCCGCGTCGTCATCTCTCCCGCATTCTCTCTCCTCCTCTTCGAGAAGACTTCGCGTCGAAATCGGCAGCGTCAGCCGCCGCAACAACACACAACTCAGGCGAAATCCACGTGGTCGGAGCTACTCACTCGGTGGCAACTTCGACTACTGTGGTCGATAGACACTATCGAGTGTTCCGAAGTCCACTCGGCTCATTCTTCGCTCTATCCACCAACACAACACATTTCGACTTCTTCAAAGCCGACTCCGACAACAACACACAACAACAGCAGCAACAGCAACTAGCGTCGGAGGTAGGACACGTGCGGAGGGTGGTTTGAAGGGACTAACCTACACATATCTCTCCCCTCGTTCCGAAGCTCAGGCGTTGTTCTTTCACGGGGAGTAGTAGGAGAGAGATACAGCCACCGGAGCTAACGACTGGAAATGTCGGAAATGGACATGGAAGCAGTCGACTAGGCGATGAGATTGGTGAGTGTTTAGATGGTTATCCGGGGTTTAATTCGCATTTATAATTTTCATTCTCTTCTTCTTCCTCCAT
>SNQN01001443.1:51631-74462 GCA_008642245.1 Bassia scoparia
TTAAGGACGGAAATGAGTCGCACCTAGAGGGGAAAACGGTGTACATGGAAAGCGAGCTGCATAGGGACCTGGCGGCGATGAGTGAAGCTCTTGCCATCCTTCTGAGCGAGTCCAAACTACACGTGGTTTTTGGAAACATTAGAAATGATACCATTGATGCTATTATGGGGGAGAGGGTTTATTTTAACAGTATTAGGTTGCTTATCAGTAATTTCAGAAGGTTATGTTTAAGTTTTCACTGTATTAGCTTTAGGATGGGCCGTTGAGCCTTTTTTCAACCTTGTCAAAAAAAAAAAAGTCGTTTTTCCTTGTGACATGAATTTAGTAGAACGGGTAGAGTACTATATACACAAAAAAAATCAGTGTTGACTAATTGAATTTGCTCACGGAGGCATATAGGAAGTTTAATGCGTTAGTCCTACGGTCTAAATCTTCATCTATATATACAGTGTAATAATGTACTTCGTAGTTTAAATCTTCAAAAATCGAGAGAGGGTTTTCTAACCAATTGAATTACCCCCTCACACTCTGATCTATAATCTATATACGAATCAGAAGTCAGCCTTTGACATTAGCAAGTTTAAGATGAGCAAATTACTCGCATATCGAATAAATCCAATAGCAAGAAACAAAACAAAGTACAAAAACTAAGCTACTAGAAGATCGAGATCAACTCATGATAGAAATAGTCAATATTATTATGATCAAAAACTCAAATCCACATTTTTATATATACTTCTCAAGATCTGAATAACCGTTGTTTGCCCTATGACCAAGGATTCATTCTCTTACTTGACCCTAAAATGTGGTCCAAATAATATATACACTTCGTTTTTGCTATTACATTATAATGTGAAGAATACAAACAGAATAAATTAATTGACTAAACTTAAAAAAACTTCCTTGAGTTCCACACAAATTTTATCCTCATTGTAAAATTATTAAGAACTAACAACAAAATTTCGGCTTAACTACTTAAATAACCTTGACTTCTAGCTATTGGCCTTTTGCTATCCAACAACTTTCTTATTATTTTTTTGTGACTATTTACCACATAATAAGCTGAATTTTTTGTACGTGTGATGATGTGTTCATGTTATGCATTACACTATTTTTATTTTCGATATTGCTAACGGGCGTCCCTAGACGTTAGTTAAGAACTAAATACATTTTCTAAAATGATATAAATTTTGGAATGCATGTCAAAATCACGCGCCAATCGATGTAATTAATATTTATATTCATTTAATATTTTCACTTTTAGTTCTCTTATCTAACGCCCTGAAAACGCTCGTTAACTTTTGCCTTTTATTATATAGTAAATGTATCACATTTGTAGATTACTATATATTGCAACTTTTTGACTTAGTTGTTGAAATAAATGGTGTTACGGTAATCAGGGGAAAATTACGAATTGTATTACGGAGTACTTTATTTGATAATGATATCGGATGTTTCTAATCTCCTTTTTAATCATTGATTATTATTGTTTTTGAAATTTGATTGATTATTATCAGATAATATGACTCTTTTGACTACGTTGTGTTGTACTATAGACTTCCTAGTTAATAATTTAAAAAGACTAGAAAATGTCTTTTTCAGGGAAATAATAACATATATATGTTACGGAGTAGTATTGATAATTTGATATTAGATGTAAATAAATAAAGGTAAAACAATTAAGATTACGATTTAAGGATTATGATTGATTGATTTTTGTTTTTGGAGCGTTGGCTTTATGACAATCACCAAGAAGAAATAGGTCAATGTTGTGTTTTTTTTTTKGGGTTAGGTGAAAGTTGTGAGACTTGTAAACCCATTGGTCTACACTAAAAGTTTAACTCATCTTTACATTTAAAAAAAAAAAGTTATGCTAAATATAGTCCTTAATGCTACACATAAGATATAAATATGTTACTTGAAAAGGAAATAAGTTGTAAATTCAAGACAAAATAATACATTAATCGATGTATTAAATGATCAATTATTGCATATTATTTTCACTTTTAACTTCTTATAATCAACCCTTAAAGCTACATTTAGGTTTTTCCTTAAAAAAAACTTAGCTTAATTATTTCATTCATATTCATGCAATCATGCCAAGGGGGGTAAAATAATTATTAAGAAGCAAAAATGAATGCCAATTTAATTACTAGTTATATTTTATGAGAAGTGAATGCTGAATAATTTTTGGTACTATACTACGAGGAGTTCCCACCACCATTAATGAGTGGACTAATCTTCCGCTGGAATTCGCAATTAAGTGAATGCTGAATAATTAATGTTATACTTAAAGTGATAATAGTCATTGAAAAAAGACCGAGAGGGTCGTTCAATTAGTGGTAGGGTAACTAATTATATTGATTGGCTAGACATAAGGTCTATATGATTGTAAATTTGTAATGCATGTAACGGAGTTTTTTAAAAGACGGGATATTTTTTACGTTCCAAAAAATACGCTTATTATTATTATTATTATTATTATTATTATTATTTCGCCTTAGTTGAATGAATTTATATATGCTCTGAAGAGCTTGGTCTCTCCATACACGTCTTGATGTTAACTGTTAATAAGTTGCTGCTGGATATGTGCAGATATAAATATAAATCAGTAATCATATGAATCAAACAGATCTAACAATAATACATGTGATTAGAGTATATGTATATGCTAATTTGTTCATCTGATCTGTTGCATATACCATAATAATATAAAAATGAAACCATCTTTCTCCTAAATTATTATTGAAAATATCCTACTAATAACATTTTCTTTTCTTTTAATCTTGTTGGTGAGGGAATGCCAGATCATCGAACAATTGTCAACTGTCAGCTTAATCATAATTAGGGCATGGCATGCAGCTATTTTAGCATATTAGCATAATCACTATATTCATTAAAAATAAATTCAATTTTTAAGAAATTTGTTAAGATTTAAGTAAAAATAAGTCCAGTTCAATTCAATACAAATAAGTTTATTTAAGCAAAAATCGGTTGACGAGAACATGACCTTAATTATTTGTATTTCAACATACAAATTTCTAGTGTATCAAGACCTATATTATACTTATGTATGAATGAAGTTTTGACGAAATTATCAAATTTATTTAATTTAGATAGTGACTATTTGATGTTTATATGCAACTTTAAAGATTGTAAGAAAAAATATATTGTATTATAGAGCATAAAATTAAAAATACCTTTTTTCTTCGGTTTTCTATCGAGAAACTTAATCTATAACACGAAGTACTTATTTGGAATTATTTTTTCTTTTAACCATCGAAACAAAAGAGAAAACGTACTAATTAATGTACGGAGTGGGTGACAAATTGAYGATATAATACGAAGTGGTACTCACTCTATATAAAAACTAACTATGGAGTAGCTTGGTGGTTGTTCTTGGCACACGAATGCACGATGAGGCAAGGTATATATTGGAATGAACTGGTTAGTGATGATGATGCATGATGAACATGTATAAAATATTAACGTTGTTGTGATGAACATACATGAAAATGATGTATGTAAAAAATAAAAGTGTTAGTTAGTCATTTATTGCAAATATTGATTGCAAAATTCAATGGAGAAGTCATGTCTCAGACTCCTAGCTAGATGTTCATGTAGTGTATCTATGAATTATAGAACAGAATACAGAGGTAAGTAAAATGCCATTAAATTGTAGTGGGACTCACTGTTTTATTTATTTACTCATTCAACTTCATTTCTTCATTAATCACCCTCCAACCTTTTCTGCCTTCAAATGCTCCATCATGTTATGTTTCTTTGGATTAAGATGAACCTGAACTGAAATGAAAATTTTACGAGAAAAGGAAATTAGGTTAGGTAATTGAATGGACCTAAATTGAACTGAAATACTATGAAATTAAGTCTAAGAAAACATGCATAACCTTATTATTGCCTTTTGTTTAATTCTTGGCGCACTTTGTGGTTAGACTTACTTTTGTCGAAAATAAAACTGTATTTCTATAATGGTTATGATATATACAGCCCTTAGTGCTGCAAATAAGAAGCCAAAAAAGTAAACATTTATGATATCAAATTCTGTGCAATTTTAACATAAATTTATAAATACTTACCATTTTAAGCAAGAATTTAATGCTTATAAGCAGCCCTAAGGGTTGCGTATATCATTTTCCTTCTATAATTGTCTTAAACTTCAAAATGTATACTGAAATCATGTCTCGATAACTTTGTGTAATTGTTGTTTAATATGACAATTRTGATTCACCCACACTTGCTTGTTTGAACCTAATTATGAAGAACACTAGCTTAATTAATGAGCAATTTGACATGCAAGTATGCAACAACTAACATTACCACAATTTTAACATACCACCAAGCAACAAATTTATAGCATTAAGAGTGAAGGATAGTTCAAGTGGTTAAAACTTCCACTCCAATTACAGGAAATCACGATATCGATTCTCATCTCCGTCCATTGCATGTGGCTCTCTTAACATAAAAAAAATTATAAAATAACCTAATAAAAACAAAATAAGTACCCTTTTCTCGTAAATATTATCTGACAACATATGAGAATAGAGAAATCAACCACTCCATATTTGACAAAATCATTCCACTAATGCATAGAAATAATAAGAGTGCGCAGGATGAATTTTCTAATTAAGATTACTTCCTAATACATAATATATATAGTTCCATTACGATTTCATCCAACCATAAAATGTATACAAAAATCAAACACATAATTTTGTAAAAACTTTCAATTTTAGTATGAAAAAACATGGGTTCTAAAAATACAAGGTATAATGGCAAATTTTCCAACTTAAGGAAAAAAATCACGTATGATTGTAGGAACAATATTACAATAGTGAGTCTATTGAGTAGGTAGAAAAAGTTCATAAATGTAAGTAAATCATTTTTATGAAATATAATTTCCATACATACATAAGTAACATAACTACATAATAATATCCTTCCATTCAAGTTACGCTTTCAAATCGAAAACTGATATCTACGCAATATTTTTTGTTATCTCCACGTTAGTAGGCAGTATATAAACACGCCCGTTAGTTTATATTGAWTTTWWWAAAAAAAGTGTGAGAATAACACTAATTGTTGYGCAGATATCAGTTCCCTCGGATCATCGAGATATTTATTTTATTTTTACAAAATAAAAAAATGATTTTCGCCCTAATAAAAGAAAATAAAAAACAGAAAAAATAGATGATTTACCCAAACTTCCCTCATACACTGACACCATAACCATTCCTCTTTCTTCCTCACTCACTCCACCCTTTTTTTTTTTTTAAAAAAAAAAAGGTGTGAAATTCCCATAATAAGTCACCGTACAAAACTACCATTTATAGCACCCTCATTTAAATCCGACCATTTTCTTCCTACACATTAAACCCCATCTCTTTCTCTCTCTAAAAACATCACACAATGCATCACCGGAGATTACTACAGCAACAAAGCGAAGACGCAAGACGACCGGGAAATGACGTCAGCCCTAGCTTACTCATCACCGTCCTCATCCTCGCAATCGCCGTCATCCTCTCCGCCTCCTTGTATCTCCTCCTTCGATTCCTCCGCCGCGGCACCACCTCTTCCGCCGCCGCCGTCAGGACCGCGTCGCGTTCTCTCTCCTCCACGTCGGTACTCCCGCCTCGCCACGTCAGCAGCCGTGTGTCCCCACTCATCGAGGCTCTCCCTCTCTTCACCTCTGACTCGCTGAAGTCCACCGGGGGTGGGGACTGCGCGGTGTGCCTCTCGAAATTCGAGAAGAAGGACCTCCTTCGTCTCCTCCCCTTGTGCTGCCACGTGTTCCACGTCGAATGCATCGACACGTGGCTCAATTCTAACCAGTCCTGCCCGCTCTGCCGCTCCCCTGTCTTCCTCCCCGACCACGACCTCCTCTCCAAACTCGTCGACAACAACAATAACAATGACGTCACCGCGTCGTCATCTCTCCCGCATTCTCTCTCCTCCTCTTCGAGAAGCTTCCGCGTCGAAATCGGCAGCGTCAGCCGCCGCAACAACACCACCAACTCAGGCGAAATCCACGGTGGTCGGAGCTACTCACTCGGTGGCAACTTCGACTACGTGGTCGAAGACGACGTCGTTTCCGAAGTCCACTCCGGCTCATTCCGCTCTAATTCCAACAACAACATTTCCGACTTCTTCAAAGCCGACTCCGACAACAACCAACAACAACAACAGCAGCAACAGCAACTAGCGTCGGAGGTAGGGACACGTGGCGGAGGGTGGTTGAAGGACTACCTGACACATTCTCTCTCCTCCTCGTTCCGAAGCTCAGGGCGTTGGTTCTTCACGGGGAGTAGTAGGAGAGAGATGACAGCACCGGGAGCTAACGACTTGGAAATGTCGGAAATGGACATGGAAGCCAGTCGACTAGGCGATGAGATTGGTGAGTTGTTTAGATGGTTATCCGGGGTTTAATTCGCCATTTCATAATTTTCATCTTCTTCTTCCTCCTTTACTACAAATTTTTGGGTGTAATGTATAGAAAATCAATCAAAATTCATCACAATATAGCGGGTTAGTTTTCTTTCAAACAAATCTTTAATTATTTCGCAAATCAAATAATCATGATCATCATCACTAGTTTAGAGGATTAATTACTCTTAATTTTCATCGTTTTTTTTTAAAAAAAAAAATGTTTGGTTTGGTTAGTTTGATTTTGGTTGGTCCAGCTATTTTTTAGGRCTGATACATACTTCGTATTACTTGTTCAAATAAATTTACCAATTTTCTGATGAGTAAATTCACAAATTATCACCTTTATTTTTGGTTGTAAATAATAAAAATTAATTTGAGTAGAAAGTAGAACTTGTGTTTTAGTTGTACACTTGAACTTGTACCGTAAATATTATCTTCGAACTGAGTGTTGGTTTTCAATTGTATTAATTAATTAATAGTGAGAATGAGAATTGATTTGCACTGTATTACATTGACATTTGAATTAACAAGTGTTTTAATGCCTTAATGTTGCGTTGTCGGTGTTTTAAATTTCGGTCAAGGTATATATTC
Source organism: Bassia scoparia (assembly GCA_008642245.1). Lineage (NCBI taxonomy): Eukaryota > Viridiplantae > Streptophyta > Magnoliopsida > Caryophyllales > Amaranthaceae > Bassia > Bassia scoparia. The sequence continues at coordinate 58,667 of SNQN01001443.1, forward strand.
ATAATTCAAGTGTCAACAAAGTTAGCTAAGTCTTCGTATAATCAAATACAAGTATAAATGTAGCATTTGACATTTAATTTTGGACCTACTTGCTCTAATACTGTGAATTRTGAAATGGTGGACCAACATTCATCATATGATGTCCACGAGTTTAGTCGATGAAACTTAGTTTTGGCTATCAAAAAGAGTTTATGCTGAGCAACATGAGATTAATYTTAGGCTTGTCATTGGGGCGGAGATGGGTGTAGGTTTTGCTGGTAGCCGGTAGGACGTAGATGGTGATGGGATAAAAATTATAGGTGGGAATAAGAATGGGAAAGTCAATTCCTACGCTACGTCGCTCATGAACAAGTTTATTTGAACTTACTCTACTCGAAGTTATGATCTTTTTGTCAGAYTGGCTCGATTTATATACGTGTAGATAATTGTGAATATACAAAGCAAACRCATGAATGACCGATTAAAACAATTAAACAACCACATTAGTACTTTATCCAAGAAAAAAGAAGATCAATGAGATGATACCACAATATTCAGCGAAAAGTAACAGTAATCTACTGAAAAAAATAAGCCCTTTATCACTTTAATAACTGTTTTACGTAGAATTAAAAAATAATACTACMCAGTATATACTGAAAAGTTGTAAATACAATAATAAGATACGTAGAAATAAAAGAAGAGAAGACTTCAGAAGCACTCCAAGTAAAAAAGAGAAAGAAAGAAGAATGAGTAAATATTCTTTGACAAGGATCGCAGATAAAWTCAGATATGATCATCTTTTGGAAGAAAAAGATGTTTGGGGATTAGGGAAAATCGAATAATAATAACTTAATTAATTAGTAGTATTAACGCTAATTAAAAAATAATTAAATGAACGATCTTGCCGCTAACGGATGCTCCACTGCGTTATCTAAGGCCTAAATATATATATATCCTAAAATAATATAAATTTTAAAATGTACGTTAAAATCACACTTCAATCAGTGTAATTAATGTTTAGATTCATTTAATTTTTACATTTTTATAAACTTATCTAACGCTTCGGGACACCCGCGAGACATTAAGTTAGTTGAAAGAGGAGGAGCAAAGGTGGTGTTGGAAATGGAAAGGTGGAAGTTGTTGGTGTGCTAACATAAGAAGGAAGGAGGTGAGTAGCAGCAGCAGTACAGTTTTGTTYGGGAAGCGTTAAAATGTAGGTGGTGGATGTTTCTATCACACTTAAGTTCGTGTTTTTTGTTTTTATTTAATCTTCTATTTTTGTCTCTTTGTGTTTTGTTCTTATTCCTTCTCACCAATTAATACTCTCCCTCTCTCTAGGATTTATCTATTGGTGTACTTGTATCAYCTATGGCTTAATACTAATACGACCACCCATTTAATTAAAAATAGCTTGCAATTTAATCTATTCGGAACTCTGTTCGGGTGTACRGATTACGAAATATATGTTGTTRTTTTTAGATGTTTAGAGATCAAYAAGAACGCAGAAGATAAGCTTGTATGTTATTGAATATTATGATGTTGAAYTTCGATGTACTTGRTTAGATACGGGTTGTAAAGATARCTTAAGTTCGGGTCGTGTAATCATAAACTTTTCATTTTTGTTATTTTTGGATTTRGAAACCCGGAGGAATTATAGAGTTGAAATTAATTGATTGATAAGAAAATGTAGTAACATATGCAATTTTGGTGATTTTGGCAAACTCAAAAGAWGGAACGTGATAATGGGCTCTACTAGCCTTGATAATGGTTTGCATTGTACATAATAATAGGGTAATRCAATACGTAGTGCCTTTTTCGTCATTATCAATTTAAACAATTGGTCTCAATAATTTATGGTTTTAGAAGTATTATTACTTTGTTGTTTTGCATAGTTTTATCGACAATAACAATACTGATAAAGAATCTCTATGCCTAAACTGTGTATCTTGTAACCAACAMATTSACCAATCCAAGTTGATTTTTCTWCCCRACAGGAGTTAACTCAAGTGATAGGYAGCTTGATTCTACTTAACYTTAAGGGGATMTTTGAGTTCGAACTTCACTATATGCAAAAAATTCTTGTTGGAAAGTAACCCCACGACGAATTAGGTGTGCAACCAGGGTCAAATTCGAATGCAATTAGAGCTAAACTCAAGTGAAACGAGTATTCGGGTAGTCTTAGAATAAACARTTTGATGACCTCGGGCTAATTGTTGTGATCCGTGCGGCTATACAATATATATCACAACGCCTATATTGTACAATGCTCCCCATATTGCTACATAGTACATACAACCCTCTTTCGCGTGATAATGTAAAGAATTGTTTTTTTAAAAAAAAATAAAATAAAGATAATATAATTATAAAAAAAAATAAAACAAAACCAAAACATTGTGCAAAAGATTAGTAGGAAATTGTATAAAATAATTTGCCTAGCCCAAAACCTATCAATATAAGCCTAGCCCAAAGCCGAAAGCCCAAAACCCAAAGTGAATGACCCGACTTTCTCCTGCCTTTTGGAAATTAAGGGATTTGTAATTTTACCAAAAGAGACGGCTTAAACTTGCATTACAGCCTTCAAATTTGGCACCCTTGGGGTTCCTTCTGGAACTCACCTTGGTCTAGGGTACCATCCCGACTTCYTTTTGGGTATTCAATGCGGAATTGTTCATGRGCTCAACAATAATCGTTGTATTTTATACTGTTTTAATTGAAGAATCAAGATAGGGAGCTCCCTCACTGCTGTTCTCAGCTGGTCGTCTTGTGGACAAATAACCGAGTCAAACTKAAGTGAAAGGGAAAGCGAGCAAAACTAAACCACTTSGATATGAGAATTACATTGCAAAAACCAKGACAGAAAATGCTTCTAACTTCGAGGAAATTCTTTCCTTGACAGGGGAGCCAAAAATATTCAAAGATTAATCCACATTGTTACAGATACAAATGCAGAAAGATTGAGGTGAGAATACCCAAACAATTGCCAAAAAACATGCTACTTATCTTTCTACTTGCTTCATTGCAATTTGCATTGGTTCCACTAAAACAACCCTGCTTCTGTTTAATTCCCTGTCCACGGTCTTCGAGAATGAAACTCGAATTTGTCTGCCCACTACTGAACAAAACACACCAGAAGAAATGGCCCTTATGAGTCGAAGCCACCCCTACTCCCACCTCAGTGTGCGTTTTGTTCGTAAGGATAGAGAGTGACCTTTTGTCTCGAGCGAGAACCTGTGAGAAGGCTTCTGCGGGCACAAGGTACTTAGACCAGCAACCCACTAGTTTACTGGGAATTGTGCTAACAGTAGGGAGTTCCACACCGCAGTCAGGAGCGTAGACTTCAGTGAAATCATCCTCCAAGGGTCTACAGCTTACGGTGTTGCTACTTGTACAATTGTCCTTGCACTCTTCTGCGTATTGCAATGCCATGCACCCTAGACCGGCACTGTCATAAAGTGCAGGCAGTTTCATGGCTGTACGGTTCTTGTTGATGATGTCGATGTCTTTTGCAGGATTACCTGTGAAGAAATTTTCATTAAATACATTCCATCATCTCATTGTAATTCTCAAACTTTCGTATTTGAATGAGGAATGCAGTAGAAACATTTAGTTCAAGTGCTATTATAAATGTAATGACATGCTTCAATCTCACTACAAGGGGCTGAAGACCAAAATTCAAAAATTATTGTTGCTTAAGAAGATTATAAGGTCAAGAAGGAAAAACTGCTGAGAGCTTCCTCTTATCCTCATAGACCAGAATTCATCTACTGTTTTCCAAGCCGATCTCAAAAGGTCCTCACAAAAGAATGTAACAACTACCAAACTGTTGATAAAGCTAGTACAAGTATCAACAGAGAATTCTGCAATTCTGCATTTCTATTCAACTGCAGATTTAGATTCACAAAGCATTAGTGCCTACCTCTAGAGGGTATATAATCCACATGATACAACAATATTTCTCCGACTCTTGCCTACATTGATCACTACGATTGGCACATTTGCCACGTTAGACCGTTAATTAGTGTTAAGTAATAGCACCCTCTATAGTTGTTAAATCCACTAGTCTAGAACCGAAAGCACATCGCATCACAAAAATTCTTCTAAAATTGTTTGCCCAGCATAAATCTCAATCTTTCAGCTCCTCAAAGAATCAATTATCAAGGATTCACCAAATACCAATTCCTCGTGCATAACCACACATATGAAAGCCCAACTCCCAAGTTAAAAGCTCAAGATTTAGAGACTTAATAAGATGAATAGTGAGTATTGCGAAAGTTTGATTTGTCTGACTATTCTAATTTCTACCTAAGCTACCATGAAACTCATAGCCTGGAATTATAGAACATCAAGAGGAATTTAAAATCCAATGCAGCTGAAACTTCAAAATTGCAAAACAATTAGAACTTCAGTCTAGCGATGCTCTTATCTTGGCTCATACGAGCACATTGGAGGGATTGTATATATGGATCCACACAGGCTCAAATGAACAATGATTTTTTGGGATATGAGAGAATCTGCGGTATCAACAAGTAAATTGGTCATGTCCATTGACAAACAGCCCTAAATTAGAGAACTTTCTCTTATCTTCATAGATCAGAATTCATCTACAGTTTTCCAAGCCAATCACAAAAGGTCCTCGCAAAAGAATGCCGTGTCTATCAAATTGTTGAGATAGCTAGTACTAGTAATCGACAGACAATTCTGCATATGAGCATATCTATTCAATTGCTGATTTAGATTCATAAAGCATTAGTGCCTACCTCTAGAGGGCATATAATCCACATGATACATCAATATTTGTTCGACTCTTGACTGCATTGGTGACTACAATTGGCAAATTTGCCACGTTAGTTAGTGTAGAGTAATAGCACCCTATAGTTGAATTGAATGCACTAGTCTAGAACTGAAAGCACATCACAAATATTCCTATACAGGCATCACAAAAATTCTTCTAAATTTGTTTGTCGAGCATAAATTTCAATCTTTCTGCTCCTTACAGTATCAAATATGTGCATAACCACACAAGTGAAAGCCCAACTCCCGAGTTAACAGCTCGAGATTAAGAGACTTAATAAGCTGGATAGCAAGTATGACTTTTGAGTTCGAACTTCACTATATGCAAAAAATTCTTGTTGGAAAGTAACCCCACGACGAATTAGGTGTGCAACCAGGGTCAAATTCGAATGCAATTAGAGCTAAACTCAAGTGAAACGAGTATTCGGGTAGTCTTAGAATAAACARTTTGATGACCTCGGGCTAATTGTTGTGATCCGTGCGGCTATACAATATATATCACAACGCCTATATTGTACAATGCTCCCCATATTGCTACATAGTACATACAACCCTCTTTCGCGTGATAATGTAAAGAATTGTTTTTTTAAAAAAAAATAAAATAAAGATAATATAATTATAAAAAAAAATAAAACAAAACCAAAACATTGTGCAAAAGATTAGTAGGAAATTGTATAAAATAATTTGCCTAGCCCAAAACCTATCAATATAAGCCTAGCCCAAAGCCGAAAGCCCAAAACCCAAAGTGAATGACCCGACTTTCTCCTGCCTTTTGGAAATTAAGGGATTTGTAATTTTACCAAAAGAGACGGCTTAAACTTGCATTACAGCCTTCAAATTTGGCACCCTTGGGGTTCCTTCTGGAACTCACCTTGGTCTAGGGTACCATCCCGACTTCYTTTTGGGTATTCAATGCGGAATTGTTCATGRGCTCAACAATAATCGTTGTATTTTATACTGTTTTAATTGAAGAATCAAGATAGGGAGCTCCCTCACTGCTGTTCTCAGCTGGTCGTCTTGTGGACAAATAACCGAGTCAAACTKAAGTGAAAGGGAAAGCGAGCAAAACTAAACCACTTSGATATGAGAATTACATTGCAAAAACCAKGACAGAAAATGCTTCTAACTTCGAGGAAATTCTTTCCTTGACAGGGGAGCCAAAAATATTCAAAGATTAATCCACATTGTTACAGATACAAATGCAGAAAGATTGAGGTGAGAATACCCAAACAATTGCCAAAAAACATGCTACTTATCTTTCTACTTGCTTCATTGCAATTTGCATTGGTTCCACTAAAACAACCCTGCTTCTGTTTAATTCCCTGTCCACGGTCTTCGAGAATGAAACTCGAATTTGTCTGCCCACTACTGAACAAAACACACCAGAAGAAATGGCCCTTATGAGTCGAAGCCACCCCTACTCCCACCTCAGTGTGCGTTTTGTTCGTAAGGATAGAGAGTGACCTTTTGTCTCGAGCGAGAACCTGTGAGAAGGCTTCTGCGGGCACAAGGTACTTAGACCAGCAACCCACTAGTTTACTGGGAATTGTGCTAACAGTAGGGAGTTCCACACCGCAGTCAGGAGCGTAGACTTCAGTGAAATCATCCTCCAAGGGTCTACAGCTTACGGTGTTGCTACTTGTACAATTGTCCTTGCACTCTTCTGCGTATTGCAATGCCATGCACCCTAGACCGGCACTGTCATAAAGTGCAGGCAGTTTCATGGCTGTACGGTTCTTGTTGATGATGTCGATGTCTTTTGCAGGATTACCTGTGAAGAAATTTTCATTAAATACATTCCATCATCTCATTGTAATTCTCAAACTTTCGTATTTGAATGAGGAATGCAGTAGAAACATTTAGTTCAAGTGCTATTATAAATGTAATGACATGCTTCAATCTCACTACAAGGGGCTGAAGACCAAAATTCAAAAATTATTGTTGCTTAAGAAGATTATAAGGTCAAGAAGGAAAAACTGCTGAGAGCTTCCTCTTATCCTCATAGACCAGAATTCATCTACTGTTTTCCAAGCCGATCTCAAAAGGTCCTCACAAAAGAATGTAACAACTACCAAACTGTTGATAAAGCTAGTACAAGTATCAACAGAGAATTCTGCAATTCTGCATTTCTATTCAACTGCAGATTTAGATTCACAAAGCATTAGTGCCTACCTCTAGAGGGTATATAATCCACATGATACAACAATATTTCTCCGACTCTTGCCTACATTGATCACTACGATTGGCACATTTGCCACGTTAGACCGTTAATTAGTGTTAAGTAATAGCACCCTCTATAGTTGTTAAATCCACTAGTCTAGAACCGAAAGCACATCGCATCACAAAAATTCTTCTAAAATTGTTTGCCCAGCATAAATCTCAATCTTTCAGCTCCTCAAAGAATCAATTATCAAGGATTCACCAAATACCAATTCCTCGTGCATAACCACACATATGAAAGCCCAACTCCCAAGTTAAAAGCTCAAGATTTAGAGACTTAATAAGATGAATAGTGAGTATTGCGAAAGTTTGATTTGTCTGACTATTCTAATTTCTACCTAAGCTACCATGAAACTCATAGCCTGGAATTATAGAACATCAAGAGGAATTTAAAATCCAATGCAGCTGAAACTTCAAAATTGCAAAACAATTAGAACTTCAGTCTAGCGATGCTCTTATCTTGGCTCATACGAGCACATTGGAGGGATTGTATATATGGATCCACACAGGCTCAAATGAACAATGATTTTTTGGGATATGAGAGAATCTGCGGTATCAACAAGTAAATTGGTCATGTCCATTGACAAACAGCCCTAAATTAGAGAACTTTCTCTTATCTTCATAGATCAGAATTCATCTACAGTTTTCCAAGCCAATCACAAAAGGTCCTCGCAAAAGAATGCCGTGTCTATCAAATTGTTGAGATAGCTAGTACTAGTAATCGACAGACAATTCTGCATATGAGCATATCTATTCAATTGCTGATTTAGATTCATAAAGCATTAGTGCCTACCTCTAGAGGGTATATAATCCACATGATACATCAATATTTGTTCGACTCTTGACTACATTGGCGACTACGATTGGCACATTTGCCACATTAGTTAGTGTTAAGTAATAGCACCCTATAGTTGAATTGAATGCACTAGTCTAGAACTGAAAGCACATCACAAATATTCCTATACAGGCATCACAAAAATTCTTCTAAATTTGTTTGTCGAGAATAAATTTCAATCTTTCTGCTCCTTACAGTATCAAATATCAAGGATTCACCAAATACCAGGCCAATTCGTCATGCATAACCACACAAGTGAAAGCCCAACTCCCAAGTTAACAGCTCAATATTAAGAGACTTAATAAGCTGGATAGCAAGTGTGTGAAAAGTTTGATTTGTCTAACTATTCTAATTTCTACCTAAGCTACCATGAAACTCATAGCCTGGAATTATAGAGGAGCATAAAGAGGATATTAGAATTCAATGCAGCCGAAACATCAAAATTACAACTTCAGTGCAGCGATGCTCTTATCTTGGCTCATACAAGAACATTGGAGGGATTGGATATATGGATCCACAAAGGTTCAAATCAACAATGATTTTTTGGGATATGAGAGGATCTGCGATAGCAACTAGTAAATTGGTCATGTCCATTGTCCAGTACACAAAAACCCTAAATTAGAGTAGAACCTACAACAGTGGACACTCAGCTGGCAAGGTCTAGCTTTCGAGCTTCCCTGACAAGATCTTCAAAAGTTCAAAACTAGCCACATGCGGGAAACCAGGAAGGGTAGAAGAACCCTCATTTTAGAGTACACACTACACAACCAAMGAATTAGCTCTCACTTTTCACTTATGGCAAGAACGAGCACGACTCGAATTCCACTATCTTCACTCACAGCTCATTCGAGATACAAAGTATTTACACACATTGATCAGATCATCAACCAACAAACCAGAGTGATGCAGAGACAGAAAAATCCTAAASTCTGTTGTTTTCCACTTACAAACATACTATACGAAACTACCACTCAATTCATCATTCCCCTTTACAACCCATCTTGAAAGCCAGGTAATAGTACTACTTCAGAACATGGTGAGAGCACCATGATTATGCTGTCATGTACTGAGGCGTCACAAGTCACAAAACTGAGCCAGCATTGCATAATTAGACACACTATTGATGAAGCCATGTAATCTCCCAGACTATAATACTAACATACAAGAATTACAGATGAACCCAGTTAGCCAATTCATCAAATCATAACATAAAGYTTCAATCTTGATCTAATTGCACTTTACATTACTGCTTCACACAACATTTGATATCACAGAACAGTAGAACATACAAAAACGACTACATTATGTTTTAAAAAAAAATACTCAGTAGACAAATACTCACAAGAAAAACAGTATATCAGAGAGCATAAAAATTTGAATAGTTACCATGAGCATGCTTGGAGCAAACTTCGGCAGCAAGCAGCAATCCACAAAACAACAGCAAATAGAAGGAAAGAAACCCATTGAACATCATTATCACTAAATTGCTGAAATGGGTTTTCAAATTCTTCTTGAGAAAGGGAAGTAGAATTCAGGAAAACCCTAATTTGATAAGGGGTTTCACACTAAAAACCCTGGAATTGGAGAAGAGTACAATGTACAAACATTGGCAGAATGGCAGCTATAATTGGAAGAATTAGCGGAATTATTATAAAATGAAGTGGGCAAGTGGAAGACATGATATTGGGTGATTGGAGGAGAGAGAATGGAGAAGAAAGGAATGTTGGGGACCCCATTGAAGTGTTGTGTCTTTCGCCATTGACAAAACATTCACCAATTCAGGAACGAAACTCGAGGTGTTTTGCTTGGCTGTACTCAATATCTAATTACCCTGCTTTTCATTTGTCTAAATAGACTAATCTTGTTTATTGACCCCTAAAGCAGGAAGATTATTATTAGTGTGATTGCTAATTAGGCAATGAGGTATGAAACTATAAAAGCCAAGGTTGACAAGACAAGTAGACAACCATGTTGCAACTCCTTGCAAGTACTAAACTACTAATGCATCAGTTTCTTTGTAAAGTTTCGTGATAAATTCATCACTTTGGGCATGTTTACATTAACTTATTTTCGATTCAGTTCATTTCCATTCAATTCAGTTGATTTCAGTTAATATAAACAGACCCTTTATTTTTAAAATGGAATCACAATTAAAATACTGTACTTATTAAAGTATTCATTAATACACATATTTTAATCCTTTTATCTCTCTTTTTTTTGTCTCACTTACACATCTCATCACTCTATCAAAAATTGCCTCAAAATTCGTGTTTTAGTGATGCAATTTTTTTTAAAACGGAGGAAGTATATCTAATTAAATAACTAGTCTTATAGTTGTGGGACACATGTGTTAGAATTTTTTTTGTTATATATTGGGTGTGTTTTTTTCAACTTATTTGTACTTATCTGAACTTATTGATGCTTATCTGAATTTATTTGAATTTATCTGAACTGAACTTATCTTATTCAATAACTATTTGAAAATAAATTAAAAAGAATATGGCCATTATTTTTAAAAAACTTATTAATAATTATTAATTTTTTATATATATTTTCACAGTAAAACTATACTATTCTATTTTGAATTTGAAAAAATACATAAAAACAGCGGGAGTACTTACTATTTGTCAATCTATATAACTATATAAGCATTTCATGTTTTATGAGTGAATTGTGTTTTGGATTTATATCCTTCACTTATAAAAACAATGACAAATTATTTTAATGCTAACTAAATATTTTCTACCCAAAATTAAAACTCTTTTCAGTTAAGTTTGTTACCTCATATTGGGTTTAACCTAGCGAGGAGCCAACACTAATCATCCTTAATGGGTGGAATCAATCATGGGTAAAATCGAGTATTGTCACCGAAATGTTGATATTAGGACAAAAAACGTGGACTATACATCACGAAAATGAGTTATCTGGATCAATTTCTATTGAAATTCAAGAAAAGTCTAATATTAGTTCCCACAAGCATGTAACGATGCAAGTGTACACCGGTACCGAACTGGTGGACCGGATTTCACATATTCGCAAGACCGGGACCGAATCGGTGTGAAGTTTTTGTAGACATGGACTGGACCTGCATGTTCCGGTCTAGTCCGATTTTAGACCGGTTTGAGATTATGGACTTTTTTCCTGTAATGTAACCTGATTTTTAAACCTCAACAATATTACACAATAATTTATACAACACTAAAACCTCAAAAAGCAATACTATATTTATATTCTCAAAATTAATACAACAACAACAAATAATTACCCCGAAATTCTTTAGACCGGTCTGGATCGGAAGACCATCGGGTTTTACCCTGACCGAACCGCTTACCCAGAATTGTTAATTTTTAAGGACCGGAGACCGGACCGAAGGTGCAGGTCCGGTCCGGTCGCAAAGTCTGGTCCAAAATCCGGTCTGGACCGGTTTGTGTTCAGCCCTAGATGCAACGCAAAATTTGGTGACAAAACTACCACATGTGATCTATATATAGGGTTTCGAAATCCGCAAATAAGCGAACTCATAAATAGTCGAAACGCTCGTAGAAGGCACACACAACACTTGTCATTTGAGGATGGAATGTAGCGAGGAGCCATCCCTCATCACTCTCAAGGTGAGGAAGAATTTTTTGGCAAAACCGAGTCGGTTCATCGAAATGTCGATTTTACAGCTAAAAACGTAGATCATACATCACYAAAATGAGGTTTCCAGACCAATTTTTTTGAAATTTACGAAAAGACTAAGGTTGGTTCCCACAACCATATAACGATACCACATAAAATTTCGAACCAAAACTAAGACATATGATGGAGTTTTGAAGGTTGCAAACGYCCAAACTTACACATGTCGAAACGCTCATAGGAGAAACAACAATCGTCATTTGAGGCTTAAACTTGGCGAGGAGAGATCCTTCATCACTATTAAGGTGTAGYAGAAATTGTCGGGAAATCGACCCGAACACCGAAACATCGATATTAGGGCAAAAAACATGGATTATACATCACGAAAACGAGGTCTACGAACCAATTTTTGTCGAACTTGTCAAAAAAACCCAAGGTTAGTTCCCACAGCCATAAAAACATAATCCGACTCGTTTAATAAATGAGTTGGTCTTTTGTCATCATGTGTACTTAAATAGGTCAACACTCTCGACCTAAATCACTTAAGAACGAGCCGATTTCGAATTATGATATATGCGCTTCAACATTGGCATTTGTGGTACAAAATTTGGCGAGTATCAATTTGTGAATGCGAAGAGCATATATATAATTCTCGGAGTCTTGGAGCACGTATCGTATAAGTTTGTGGGAAGTTAACGGATCGTAAATTTTTTTACCGGCGAATCCGGCGATTGAGAGCGTTTATGAGCCAGTTTCGGAAGACAGGGCTTACTGAGTTAGTGTGATGGTGTGACCCAAACAAAAACTGATCCAATTCAAGAACCCACAAGAGTGAATCCTCGAACTTTCCAGAATCAATTCGAGCCCATAAATCAAACGGCCAATAATCAATCAACAATCATCTTCTTCATCTACATACAAAAATCGACGCTTATCATCAAATTTTCCAGCATTCTTCCTTCAAACTCTTCCAAACACGCCGTTACCATTTCGCACTCTCAGTCTCTCACTGTCAGAGCTTATCCATGGCTTCCACTGCTTCTTTCGTCGCTTTTGCAAAGCCCTTCGCTTTACCAAACACCAACAACTTTTCTCGCAACAACTCTAACCTAAGATTACTTGGTAATTTCTACGAATTCGAATTTCTTACTTTTAATTTCTGAACTACTAATTTTTAGCTGCGAAATTAACCTCATTTTCTTCCCAATTTATTATCGTTTTAATCCAGGTTCAAGAACAAATTCCCTGAAAATTAATGCAGTTGCTGCACAATGGGAACCCACTAAGGTATTTTGCTTCATGATTCTTCTCATATGAATACCCAAAATCTTAAATTTATTTTCTTTTTGATTTGTTTTAAAACAATTTAGTTGTGGTTGATTGAAAGGGTAATGTTTGGATAATGGGGTTAATTCAAATTTGTATGTGTTTTTGCCAGGTTGTTCCACAGGCTGATAGAGTTTTGATTCGACTCGAGGAGCTTCCTGAGGTAATTGTGTTGTACGCAATTGTAGTCCTAAATTGTTCTGATTGACATTCACTTGGAATTTTGATGGTTTGTTTGAGTGTCATTTTGGATAAGATTATTGGTTTTGAAAACAAAATGATAATTTCTTTATGTCTTCAAAGAAATTTGTTTCATGAAACTTTGTACTCCGTAAGTGATTCTTACCTGTTTGTTGGCCATTAAATATTTGTTGGTAAGAAGAAACTCTTGTGAGTTATAGCATTGTTGTGTTAATGTTGCACTAAATGGGATGAAATAGGTTGATTTTCAACTGTTAGGTTGAATCAAAATGAAATTGTTTTGTCTTGAAATTGATACTTTTGATTTTGCCATTTCTTCCATGACATGCGAAAAGAATGTGGATGGAAATTAGCTCAATTACCTGCTCACCTATATCCCATCCCAGACACAATAAGTTGCACGTGTTCTCTGGTGAATTGAATAGAGATTGTTTCAACTGTTAGGTTGGATTGAAATGCAATTACTTTTTCGTAAAGAATGATACTATTTCTTCTACAGCATGCGCTAAACGTGGATAGAAATTAGATAAACTACCTTCTCATGTAGACTCCAATCCAGACGTAGTATGTAGAATGTTATCTGATGGAGCTTTCTGGTGCACTGGAGAGTAGAGAGTAGAGAGAAGTAAGAAATGACACAATAGTTACAATGGTATATGGATCTCTGTTCAGTCTGTTGTATGTGGTCTACTAAAAAATTTTTGCCCGGGTTTCTCCAAAGATGACTGTCACTTCCTGATGGAATCCCATGGAATATGCATAGTAAATTGCTTATGAGCACATTTCATTATCCTTAATATTGTTTCAGTGTACTTTTTTAGTGTTGCAAGTGTAATCACATTTAATTTTATTTATCCGGGAACTCGCCTGTGTGGAAGAGGAAGGGGAGGGTTCCTTGGTAGCCTACTGTCTACTGGTGACTTGTTTGAACCTATTGGACTTGAAATTTATTTATTTTTTAAGGTGAAGAGAATGCACCCATACTAGGATCTTATCAATGTTGGTTGTGCCATTGTCTGTTGTTCTTAATTTAGGAAATCCTACGGTCATGCTTATAAAGTAATTGCCGTGAAAATATTATACGGAGCAAAGTAGTATGAGTTACCTCTAGAAATGCAGGAACGAGAAAATTAATTGAATTTATATTGCCTGTGTTTTCACAAGATTGATATCAGGACAGAACACCAAAGAGGTTTAAATTGTTTCTCTTGGGATGTTACCTAACCTAATCAGAGTCTGTACTATTAATATACTGAAATTTTGGAAAGAATAGGAGGGTAGAACAAAATTGACTCAGTAAATATTTGGTAATCCTTATGAATCACAAATTGCTGGTTATAAATTTATAATATAAAGAGCATATTTTTAGAAATATCATACTCCCTAAGTATTCTATTAATGTGTGCATTTTCCTTAATAGGATGTTTCATATTGATGTGTGTATAATGCTTTATTCCATTTCAGGAAATGTTTTTTCTATATTTTCTGTAAGGATAGACTTGCCACTTACCTTTTCTCACTTTTGCTTACCTTAACCCTAGTTTTTCTCTCCAAACAGTAAATGCACACAACAATCGGATATTGAAAAAGTTTCAGATTTTTTTCGTTTATTCTGCATGTTTCTCCCTCCCTCTGGCATTATGTCTCTTTGGTCTGTTTTTTAAACAGTATTTCTGTTATTGAGCTATTTGGCCTCATCTATTTGTTCAAATTTTGATCTTCTCAGAAATCAGCCGGAGGAGTTCTTTTGCCTAAGTCTGCAGTGAAGTTTGAGAGGTACCTTATGGGTGAGGTATGTGAACTTTCTGTCTCCTAATCAATCCTTAACGTTTATAATGATGAGAAAACTTAAAATTTGGTTCATGCTTTCAGATTCTTGCTGTTGGTTCTGAAGTTGGGGAAGTCGAGGCTGGGAAGAAGGTATTGATGAGACTACTTGCTTACATGTCCTGGATCTCTATCCAATTTTTAACTATCAAAGGAAATCTAAATCATGGTTTTCCCTTTTCATTTTTCTCGAGGTGTACCAACTAAGATTTACTCCGTATTTCTTTCTGTTGTCTGTGTAGGTACTTTTCTCAGATATAAGTGCCTATGAGGTCGACTTAGGATCAGATTCTAGGCACTGCTTCTGCAAAGAAAGTGATCTATTGGCTTTAGTGGAGTAGATGATTCAGAGGGCGTTGTATTTTTGAACTCAATTGATTTTGCCCTTAGTTTCTAGTCTCGTTTGTTAATCAGCAATGATAGATTTTGAGAAGTATTTGGTTCCAATATAAAAGATTCAAAGAGTATTTTATGAACAAGGCATGTCTTTTTTAAAATTTTCTTTTGTTTTCAACTATATCTATACACAAAATTGATTCTCATGAAATTCAAATTTACTTTTAAAGAGATCAAAGTATTCCGTGCGAAAAATACAATTGGAATGGTAATTGGTTAATGGAATCATCTTTGGTCTAAATTAGCAAAGGTTCTATAGTTTCATGTAATATGTAGGGATGTACAGAAATTTTTGATTTTTTTGATATGATATACTTTTTTTTTCCCCGAAAATATGAATTCTTATTTAATTTTTAGAAATTTGGAAAATCGGATTGGATATTCAGTCTTTAAATTCGAAAATCGGATCGAATTCGGAATGCAATTTAATTAATATGGATTATCCGAATTTCATATGTAAAATTAGGCTTTTAAATTCGAAAATCGGATCAGATATTCGATTTTTAAATTCGAAAATCAAATGGGATATCCAATCTTTTGGAATGGTTGTGCATTTGGTGTAATTCTTTCCTCTTCCCTTGGTTGTAATTTATTTGACCTTCC
>SNQN01001443.1:80959-95395 GCA_008642245.1 Bassia scoparia
CACATGTGACTGCTCTCTCATTGTTCAGCATTTTTGCGTCTAGCTAAAAAATCTGCAAACCTTTGGCGAAGACTTACACCAATGCAGGGACAACGAAAGTACACCTTTACTCTTTACCGCAGAAGCTACAGGTGAGGATTGACACGAACGCTGAGCCATCTGGCGCTTTTTTCTGAGCCACAAGATTCATGACCTTTTAGGGATTCTTGGTTGTTTTTCGCCATTTCCTTTTTTTCTTTTTTTTTGGTGTGTTTCCGTTACTTGTGCCTATTGTTACAAATTAAGTGTTGACGGCTCTGAAACGATCTCTTCTGTGGAAACCCGAAGACGGTGAATAGTCGTTTACTAGGTTGAAAGAAAGCCTATGGGTTCTTCCTACGTTTTGTGCCAAACAAATCTTGCTGAACAATAAGGCTATAAATGGAGCGGCAAATTGAATAACATTCTGACGTCCAATCTGCGTTCCGACATCAAAGGATTACGCCTCTTACTTCTATGCTCATCTATCACATTTCCTATCAAGAGAGATCACATGGGGCGACCAATACTTCGCACGTTGTTGTTTTTTTTAATCATTGATTTTTCAAAGGTCACAGTATCACTCCTGATGTAAGATAACAAATAATATTCAATAATAATGCATTCTCCGAAGAATAATCATTGTGACACAATCTGATGTAGAAATGCATAACATCCAGTACGACGTTTCGCAAATGGGACGTACACTAAAATGCACGAATAATCTGTTGTAATGGACTAAATCTTGAAATCAAACTTCTCCATTCGTTCAAGGCCCACAAAAGCACATAATCAATCTGGGTCTGGGTTCTTTTGTGAATAGTATCTCAGGGGAAAAGATACTGGTACATTTTGCCCTTATCTTTACAGCAATTCTTTCTCGGCCATTTTAATTACTCATGGTCCAGTTCGCAGTACTCATTACTCAGGAGTGAAATCGATTCTCAAAACGCTCTAGAACAAATCTACGATCGAATTTCTAGATTTGTCTTTATGCGACAAACATCGTAATATTTTTTTTAGACTGAGACGATCTTCCCGTGATACAGTCACAACAATAGTATTCTTGTATTCTATAATTCTTTAGTATACAAAAAGGACTGCTGCTATCTCATCTCACTTCAATTATTAATGAGGGTTATATTAATCGAGCCATTAGGCGCTAAGATGAAATAAATATTCTCTATTATAGGAGCACAATCAATCCAAATGTAACAAGTCAAATATTCAAATTAAATTTACACTTTCCTGAGGGATTAAGGATAACTAAATGGTAAAGCTCACAAGAATTACATTCTCATTCCCCGCCTTCTGTAAGCAACAAAAATAAAAACAAAAACAAATTTCACTTTGGATAATTAAATAGAAAATTTTAATCTTCTATATAAATATATACTCCACCAGTCCTCTCCCTTCTACAAAGGATCGTAAATAGATTCATCGTAGTTCTATATTTGTATTTGATTGATCTCATAATTAAATAGTATAGCTAAGCTGGTTTATAATTGATCAGAAACTGAGCTATAAATTTCTAACTCCATGCCTTGTCAAAATAAATAAATTCTAACTCTATGCACCACAAATGTCAATACTCCTGAATCCTTCAAAGAGGGTGTTGTGCAGTAAAACTCAACAATAATAAACATGAATAGTTGATGTTGGTCATGGATAAACCACGCTGTAATCGAAAGGTTTCCACAAGAACCACAAGTTAAATGGTCGAAATCATGTCCTTTCAACCTTTTAGTTTATTGCCRGCCCACAAGGACCATTCTACGACATTCATTCAACTAAAATTCAAACCAAAAGAAAGGTTTGATAAAACACATGGTTCTCCACATAGCAAAAATGTAGAATTCCTTTCTTGAGCATTTAACTAGCCAATGGGTGGTTGTGAATGTATTCGATGGCGAGCTTACAGGAGTCAATTTTATCTGCCTCCAAATCGGGAATCTCCAACTTGAATTCCTCTTCTAGGGCCATTACAAGTTCTACATTGTCCAAGCTATCTAAACCAAGATCGTTCTGGAAATGTACTTCAGGTGTGACCTGCAAAACAATTACATTAGACTTTGTAACAACATTAAGTCACTGAAAATTATTAAACTAGTCATTTAAAAAACCATAGCCACATTCTCATCAAAGTAGAAAGGTGTACTTTATACAAAAGCAATATGGAAACAAGGAACATGAAGCATTACAGCCACCTAGCTTGTCATCGTTACAATGATAGAACATGGAAAGACTCCTTAAAATTATTACGGAGTACTCTATTAAATTTCACCCTCAACAAAYTAGTTCAACATAAGTTCAGTTGCCAACAAGACTCTTGACATGAGAATGRACCGTGTGCTGCATGAAGCTCAGCAATGTGTAAAAGATAGAGCCAACAGTCTATAATTTTGTTACTTCGTATAAAGAATCACACGTGTTCTGGAAAAAATTGAGAGGGCTTTGCTAGTCTACCAAGGGCATAGTTTTATATTCTCTAGTAAGAGTATAAAATTGGGGAAACCATTATAGCTTCAGCATCAGTGAAGGATTCCAGGTGGAATGTATTCAAAAGATWAAGCAAAGAGACATGAAATCAAGCCCATCTCGCAAAGTAACCACATCAGTCCTCATCGATTCAGCATAAGAATCTTTATCTTCTTCACAATTTTATACTACGTATGTAGCATTATAGCATTTTTCAGCACCCATCAATGTAACTATCAAGTACCTAGTCTTTGCAAATGACAAAACAACCTTATAATTGCTGACTTTATAAGTATATATAAGGGTAAGTGTCTAGATCCTCAGACTTTGTACGCCATAAATTTACATCACCTCCTCCTYCCTTCACCCCTAATGTTCGCGGCAATTGTTTTTACAGGGTCTTCAAAATGTATTTCATCATGATTCAACCAATCAATCAGAGCCTTAATCCCATAAGTGGGGTCGGCTAACATGAACCAAACGTGGTTATTCCGAGAGCTCATTCACACGAATTTTCCTCCTCCACTCCCTACGATCGAGAGTCTCGTCCGCTTGTAAATCCAACAGTTTCAAATCCTTTTTAACTCCCTCCCACCAAGTCATTTTCGGTCTCCCTCTACCTCGTTTAAAATCTCCCTGATCCCACTTTTCCACTCTCCGCACCGGATTCTAGAAAAATCCAACAGTTTCAAATCCTTATTTGACCATGATTGTGATTCTATAAAAATATTTAAAAATTGACAATTGAAAGATGTCAATCAGTCGATCAATCAAAGCCTTAATCCCATGAATGAAGAATTGGAAGATATACGTCAAAGAAAAATCAAATAAGATCCCACTTGATAATTCTTTCTTATATACAAATGGAAATATACAGCCAAAGTTCATACACTTCGACTCCCCAAATGGCAATGCAMTAAAGTGAGCAGACAAAAAGGAACCGAGGGAGTAAGATTTACTTCAACTTCACTAATTGTTTTCATAATATTTAGCATAACTTGCTCCTCATCCAGCAAGACGTGTGACACACAATTCTATTCCAAAGCCAGCTACTAGTTAGCCTTACATTGCTCATTGCTCCAACGAGGGTTGCTAGGGTCACTCTCTCTCTCAACTTGCAGATACACATAATTAAAAGCCCCACTATTAAGCCTACAACGCTTGACTAGACTCCTTTCTCAATTCTTCTCCTCACTAAACATTTAATTGTCTCACTAWCAATATATTAGGATAACTAACAAGGAGGGAAAAGAAGGGGAAAGAAAGGTGGAAGGGAGATTTTTGAGATACATTTTCCCTCCAAATATCTCCAATTTTAAGAATTGTGATAGATGCAAAAGGAGGGACAATGTATCCCCTCTCTCCCCCCCACTTCCTTTCCCCAACCTTTTATCCAAATAAGAGAAATTTCATCCTTTACTTTCTCTTCCTTTCCCATCGCTTCCTTCTATCCAAACCGTGTCCGGACGATCAATGTTTCGATACAATCCCAAATGTTCATCGCCCGTAATGGGCACAGTACTATGTACTTGATGATGGCACTCCTAGCCAAAAAGCGCCCTAAGAATGTTTGCCTGCGAGTTATGGGATAAGTACCATCATGTATAACTGACACAACGCGCACAGCTATGCAATCGAGGCGATGGGTCGCAGAAACAAACACACGGTTGTGAATGTAGGAGCGAATTGTGATGTGCTTAGAGGCACGAATGACTGTAGAAAGCGGTACATGGAGCGCCTAGACAGTCCAGGCATACTTGTCCGAGAGTATTAAGCGCAAGCGAGTGCTGCAGCTCGGTGCCGGGCACTTGGGGCGGAACCCTTGGAGTCAGCAATTTACACTTCATTAAGACCACACGCCGAAATAAACTATGTGTGCTGCGTGCTGACAACACCCATACGTAATCGCCTGTGCGAAACCACTTGTGGTAGGATGTCCGCGACGACTGTGTTGTGTGCTTGTAGGTTTTCTTCGTATTATTACTATTAATCTCCAAAGGCACAAAAAAAATCTAACTCATCAACCTTGATTTGCCCTGTAGCAGAGTTTTGAATTTTTGCATTTCTAATTTTACTTCCTTAAAGGACAATGCATCGACAAAACAGTTGCTCTTTTTATAGTGTTAATTTTGAAGAGTGATATTAGCAATGTTGTTTCTCTTAACGAATTAACATTTATGAACGATTGTCAAATTTCCCTTAATTTTGACATGGACATGACACAAAAGCCACTATGCAAAGTACGCTAGCGTCACGATTTAGTCTTGTAACTCCCCAAGAGCACAAAAATCATCTACCTGACTTGTCGTAAATGTTTTTTAAAGGACACTGCATCAAACCGAAAAACATTGTTATCTCTTTCATGTTAATGAAACAACAGTCTCAATTACACACGTTTAAGTGGATAGAAGGAACGTATGGAAGCAAAGGCCAAAATAAGAGAAAGGGAAATGATTGGAATTTCCTCTTATTGGATCAAACATTTTGGAAAGGAAAGTGGAGAGGGAAAGAGGTGGCGAGCAATCCGTCGAATTCATGTCTCTATAACTTAGCACACCTCAGCACAACAATGAACTCAATTGATGAAGCTTTCTAATGAGCAAGGTTTGCCTTAGAAGGAAAAGTCTATGCAACCCCAGCGAGAAACAGCAAATTAAGAAAACACACGTTCAGTTATACGATTTAGCACATTTAAGTCCATTAAAAATATAGAATTTAGAAAATATCTAAGCTTCCTATCCCCAACTCATCAGAATGTGGACTTGCCTCAAAGTAAAGAAAGAAACAACATCTCAGATGGTAATTAACCAGAGCCTCATCTACGCACCCACTTCTTATTATACACCCAACGCTACAAGGTTCATTGGAGTTAAGTGGCTTTCGAGTTGCTCATTATGAAGTATAACAACAAATCAAAGGATAATCACTTTCCAACTAATCCCATCATTTAATTAACTTAAAAGAACCCCAACACAGTATGTCATTCCACACAAGCTCCCATAACACATAAACGAAAATATATAGGAACAACAAAGATCCTCATGCGCGGACTGAATCCCACCTGCACAAAAAGACAACCTGGCACAGCAGCGATCAATTTTATTAAAGTGGATTAGCCTTCGATATCTGCCTCGCAACATTCAATAAACTCACAATGATTGTCACTGGCAATCTTCTTCAGCATTACCCAACTAAAATAGTCAAGTTAATTGGTAAAAAGTCAAGAATTCACTCCTAGCAAGACACACGTCACCAATAATCCGTCCTCGGGCCCACGAGAAACCCCAATGCCACTTCCCACACATTCTAACACCATCACAATTTCTTCACCGTTGACCCAGAGATGATTGAGCCCACATTAGACCTCAATGAAGCATAGAGGCAAACAACCAACTTTAACCCTAACAAAAGCCTTGATTTTCCTCTCGGTACTTACTGCAGCGCGCCGGGTACCCACAACCTTCTGACACAAACAAATCTTCAGCCAAAAATAATGCAGCTCAGTAAATTTTACCATTTTCAAATATCTTATCATAACATAGTTAATGCCACAATTAAATCTCCCTAGGCAATATGCTAACTACAACCAGTAAATATATCAAATGCTTTAAACAAAAACAATCCTGAAATCACCACATTGTATAAACAAGCTATACAAAAGAATCCAGAGAAATAATTTTTCCAAAACTAAAACATCTAACAAAGACCCCATATTAAATCAACTCGATCTCATTCCATCTGCGTTAAATAAACACATGAAGAAGTAGAAAACACAACTTATCCCCATACAAGATCATCAAAAACTCGATCTACAAAATGCACAAGACCAAAATCCAAACTTTGGAAAGAAAAAAACCCAGATTAAGAGGAGAAAAAAATGGCGCCTACCCCGGATCCTTATGACCACGGGAATTCGACTGGGGGAAATCTTTTGATTTCGATCGGATAATCAAGACCCTTCTGCAATCACGTTGACTTTCTGTCTGGCGTGACATGGTCATCGTGCAGGACCGAAATAATGTTCTTGCGCGAATCTAGCCGAATAAGTTACAGAGAATCTCGAAGGAAGAAGATTAATGAAAGGGCGTATCTGAGAAATGGAGGTATTCTCAATGTTCGCTCCCTAGTACTGCCTTTTTTCAGTAGGCTTCCCAATCTATAATTCTGCCAATTTTTTCTCCCCTCTCCTCTTTCCTTCTCTCCTCTCTTTTCCTCGTTTTATGGATAGACTCAAGCTTGCAGAAACGATCTTATGGGTTTTTAACTTGTGTATTCGTGATGAAATTCTCCGTTTTTAGCGTCAATTGGCGTCAATTTTGGTTGTCTCTTGCACGGTTGGAACACTTTGGCATCAAATGTTGGTTTACCCAAAATTTGTGGTTAACCATATAAAGGTTGCATAATTATTTAATCCTTCGAAAGAAAAATTGAGGGAGTGATAAAGTGTCTCGGAAAAGTTTTTGTAAAATTAATATTTCATAATATAGTTTGTGAGTACATAAAGGAGAATCACTAGTTTGAAAATGTTTTTAAAAGTCTTTTAAGATCGACTATAATCAAATATCTTTTATTTTGATCAAATTCATATGAAACGCTGTTCAAAAACTATCCCATCAATCTGAGATGAATATAAACTTAATTACTCTATGTTATGTATATGGAACAGATAGATTCATTCAAATGCAATCATTTGATTATAAATTTGAGTATTTTAATGACATAGGTTTACCTGTCATGTTTGAAATCCTTTACCTTTACGACTTACTATTTGGTAGTGTAGAATGGACATATTCCTGCATTTGAAATTATAGGACATCCAACACTATAATTGTCCCAAAATTTTAAAATTCAGATGAATATGATAGAATCACAACACACCATATAGTTATTCGATATTCAAAATTTTTTCCAGTTGATATTAATTCAATAGATCATTAAAGATGCATGAAAAACTATTTATGAGAAAATTGGTGTTTTAATTGTTTGCAGCATTATGTTTAAAATGGAGATAGATAAAATATTAAGTATAATAACTAAATTGAAAACATATTAACTATAATACTAGGTTGATTAGCACGGGTTGTGTGTTTTTGACTACACAGGATATCATCATATTGATCTCTGATATCAATTGGAGTTAAAAGTTACATTTAGGTCTGTTCATTTCAACGTTTTGTTTTAGTGAAGAGTCACTAAGAGCGAATAGACCCAATAAACTATAAGATCAGAAGGTGAAGTGAGAGGATAATGTCCGAATATCGTGTCCGTTTTTTAAATTGAAACCATATCTGTCAATACATTTACAAATCTTTCTCTTTGGTCTTTGAGGTTCCCACACACAAAGTTAAAGAATAGAAAGGCCTTGTAAGCCCTAAGATAATGACCCATGCCAATATTAAGTCTTCAAAAGGTTAAACCTGGATACATACCAGACAGGCTGAGTTAGAGCTAATCGTCATAATAAGTCTACAGTCAGTAATCTTTGAAGTAACAGGGAAGATGATATGACCATCATATAACTCGACTTAAAAGTTATTGTCCTTATAGGACAATATTTTCAGCTACCCATTTTGTCGGATATACATCGTTACATCTATGTGATATAACTTCTCTACCCTATGTTCTATTCTTTTGATACCATATTTTGCAAACTATGTAATATTAAGACCACAATGTCTGAAAAAATCAGTCACAAAGAAACAATTTCGGGATGTCTAACTGTTAGAGACATAGGTCACCGGACAATGCACGGATGATAGCAAGAATGTTTTACTTTGCAGAGCCATTTCCATAATCAGCAGCTCAAAGCTGGAGCAAAATGACTTCTCAGCACTGAGCCATCGAGTCCTATGACTCATGAGCATAATTCGATGTGAACCAAAAGACATCACCATCCCACAACCCAACGCCATCAGCTGCAATCAAAGAAATATTCCACCTAATGAACTGTTGACGATTAAGAAGCACACATGTACACGTGCAGCCTGCGCCATTGGTGAGAAAAACAGTTCATCTAGCATATAGTTTGATTTATCATGCACTCCTTTCATTAAGCAGGTCTCTTGACTCAAGAAGGATTACAGTAGGAAGCTGCTATCAACCATAATCCAAGCCGCATACCATCAAGAACTAAAAAAAATTAAAGGAAAAAGGCATTATATGGTATCAACCTACCGAAGCAAAGCAAAGGAACAGAAAAGCTTGTCTGTTCTCATTTAAATTATATTCTTCATTATTAATAAACTAAACCAAACCAAGTACAACGACTATGAATCAGAATCATAATTCCAATATGGGTTATAATAGTGGAGGCAATGAAATGATAGCCACAAACTCCAATAATAGGCACATTAACGGAAATTTTTTAAAGGGACACCATTACACCAATTCAAATAAATATCCAGCTACCACACTATGTTTAAGACCCAGGTAATTCATACAGTTGCAAGTAATTTCAGTTTGTTACTGCACCAACATGCCCCTCTAAACTCTCTCACCGAGCTATAAGCATATTTAAGCCATTAAATTTTTCAAACTTACATRGCAAGAAAGGAACACTAGTGATTACCTGCAATCACATAATTTGGTACTCCATTAAGTGCTAATGCTGCAGAAATTCCTGGAGTTGAAAGCTCACCACTCAACGGTGCTGGTTCTGGTGCAGGTGAAGTATCKGACACATTAAATACCTCCCATAACTCAGAACAATTTGTCTTCCAGAATCCAATTTTCAAGTTTTCACGATCATATGTGACAAGAGTATTACGGACAATGATTCCTGTATTATTATGTACAATATAGTCACAACTTCATTTACACAAAGAAAATTCAACAGTACCCAAAAAACGAAAAAGAAGAGACTAAGCAATCAGGTGATCACATAATTAGTCAAGCACAGTATACCTCCTAAAAGAGTTGTTGGATCATTGTCATTCTGAAAGATTCCAAGGCAATAKGAGCCAGGAACCTTTGTATGCTGAACAAAAGATAGATCACAGTGAGCAAGAGGGATGATCTAATCTAGAATATATGCCATATAMTTATACGAACCCAGTTTTAAAATACTTTGTATATAAGATAAAACAAGATGACAATCACCTGGAATAAATAGTTCTCCGGTGACAGTGAATACTTTTGACCATCATCAAAGACCATATCAACTACAGGGAATACCTTTGAAAGCTCTGAAACCTTGCTAAAAGGATCAAAAGACAAATAAAAATATGAATGCCTTTGAAAGTTCTGAAACCTCTAGAAGGATCACAAACAAGTACTCTGTAAGAAATATAACAAATGGGATATAAAAACCAAAAGTTTAGTAAGAAACACCTTTCCAGCACCAGAAAAACATATATCTTCATAATTGGGGTCAGGTCCACGATTTGCTTAAGCCATGAGCTCATTAATTATCTGCATTATGGTCGCTTATTTCAAATAAACTTGGCAAAAATTTTTTAAAAAAGTATTACAACAATCATAGTCAAATATCTTTCTAAATCTCATTTAAGAAACAAAAAATATTTGAAACTTAATACGAACAAAGCATACAGAAACTATTCAAAATCAGCATTAGTCATTTACTCTTTATGCTGAAAAAACACAAAGAAAAATAGGGAGAATAATATATATGAGACTATCGAGAGTGCCCAATCAGTGTGGAAGTTTTTACCAATTCAATGCTACACATCACGTTTGTCAAACATAGTATATACTCCGTATTTAGTTTTAAGTCCAACAAAATCAACATTCTCTGTTGAATAATAGAAAACAACTAAAACATACTCCTATCTCTAAGTTTTCAGTTTCATTTGATAGCCATTCATATAACCAAGTTCAACAAATACAGAATTCAAGTTTTGAACAGAATCCATAGCAAATTTTAAAATTAACATTAATAATGTTTGTTAGCACCTGTTAGATTCAAAATACTTAAACAATCATGGCAATAGAAACAAAACTCACAGATGCTTAAAAAGCCACAAAAGTCTTCTTCTGTAGATATAGGCGTATGTGTTCCACTATCCAGAACTAGTTCCATGTTCTCATCGAAAACATTTGATCGATAGATAGCTTCTTGCCAGCAGAAGACATAGAAAGCTCCTGTCAAGTCAATATTAATATGCTTTCATCCAAAACTAGAGCAATGTCAGAGTTGCGGAAAATAGCAAACTATAATCAAAAAAATACAAATCCTTTCAAATTCCCTAACCTCGTTTTCGTAATGCGAGTGGCTCAAGAAGACTGAAACATGTCAGAGGGTGATATAAGCACAAAATCATAGCACCACCGCTTGATATCCATCCACCAAAACAGTGAAAAGGAATTACTGATTACTCGTTTCTACAGACAAGGTGTCTACGATACGTTTGTCACCTCGCCCCACCAGACCCAATACCATCAGCATGTACCATACCAAAGCACCGGTATTCAGGCAATTCACACCCAAAAAATGCACGTGATGTCTAATCCACTCTGATCCAAAAGATACAATATCTTCACAAGACCCACTACTTGGACAACTATCAGCATAATGTCCTCTATAAGACACTGAGAGTTCTCATACATCCACAATAACAATCAAAACTGCCATCTATACAGAAGATATAGTGCTTGAAAATTTGTTTGAATTTCGGTCAATTAGGTGAAAGTTTGAGACATTAAACATATATAAAAGTGTATACCCAAAAAAATAGAAATAATGAGACCAAACATATCTATAAACTCCTCAAAAAATAAAAAAGATATGCTATACACTATGAGTAAACAAATGTCAATATTATTTTTTCCATTTCTCAATGTTGTTTCTCTAGAATTAGACTTTGGTGAACATACAAGTTCCGTTCCAGAGTGATGCAATTCAAACTAATATTATATGGAACACTAAGAAATGTTTAACTAAATCACAATAGAGAATTCCCTATCAAATCGGACTTTCAAACCCTCACATACCTAGGGGAACCAGTATATTAGATAGTGACCATCAAATTATGATGTATAACTTTCCAAGATTGAGCATTCCAGCCATGTACATTCACAAGTTTTCAATCCATCGGCTTTCGATATTCCTATTCAGATCTAGCTAACCTAGACAAGCACTAAATCTACAAATTGCTAATAATCTGCAGATGCAAAACTGCGGGTAAAACCTAACTGTAAATGCAGAAGTATAAACAAGAATGAACATAAACAGTTTATTCCACAAAGTATCAATGAACTTTCTGCAGCTTATCAGCACCTTATTACAAGTAAAAATTCAGTCACAGATAGATACCACCACAAGTAGTTAATTGTCACGATAATAGTTCAAATCACACAGATGCAAAAACATTACTACATGTCCAAATAAAAAATCCTACTCTCATCCTGAAACGACCCCATATTGTAGTTACTCCGAATCTAGCTCATTATTAAACCAATTTCAGAGTTTGCTTAGTGTAGAAGAAAGGAATGCATAACAAATCCAGATATAATTGACTTAAATACACGGGAAGAAGACCGATACATTAGTTCCGATTATACCCCATGAGCTTAAATTACATGGACTAATGGCAAAGAGACCAAAATTAGTTCATTTTAACCAAACAGCTAAATTACGATGAGTACCGAACATTAGTTCATATACCCATTTATCTTACACCCCGAGAGAATGATGGAGCCTAAACCACAAATAAACGAAACTAACCTCAGCAAATTTACAACCGAGCATATATCATATTGAAATTCCATTTATTAAATCATTTATGCAATATTGAGGAATCAGAACACAACCAACATAAAAAAAAAATTAATAAAAAAAATTCAACTTCAACATCATAAAAATACATCTCATTACAAGCCCCAAATCAAATTCTCATTGTCAACTTCTCTATTGATTATTATTTTTTTTCAAAATTAGTAAAGGACGAACATTGTACTTATCGTACACAAAAAAACCCCGATCATAACGACCCAGAAAAAGCCGCAGTAATCTAAATAAACTTCTAAACAAGCCCACTCCAAAATCTTTCCTCCCAATGCACTATAGAATATTGCATAAAAGGAATAAAAAAATTTAATGAATTAATAAATGTGGGTGAGTAAAAGTATACATATATTTAATTCAAATAAGATAAAAATTTTATTGAAAATAAAACCTTATTTTATAAATAATAAAATTTTAAAAATTAAATTAGTTAGTTTAGAAAAATTATAAACATTATATACTTCCTCCGTTTCAATTTACTAGCAACTTCAACATAGCTCGACTCCTAGGCAAAATTTTGTGTGAGTGGAAAATAAAGAGAGAGTAAAATGAAACAGTAATAAGAGAATATAGGAAGAAAGAACAAGCAAAAAAAAGGAAAGAAAAAAACAAGTTGCTAATAAATTATGATATTTTCATAAATGACAAAAAGAAAATTATGCAATGTAAAATTGAAACGGATGAAGTATTTTAAAATCGAGCTCGGATTATTAGTTACATAATAATAAAAAACGAGCAATCTGAATACCTGATTGATTCCACAACGATGACAATAGAACAAGGCACATAAGTTGAGAAGTACTTCCAAGTATCAACAATCACAGCCAAATTTCTGAGGCGGGCGTTCAATATACAGCCTCGTCGTATAATACCTTCGAATCAAATCAAATTACAAACAAACACAAACAAAATCAACAAAATTCAAAATCATACGATGACTATTACACTGGCTGTAAGAATTAAGAAATATACCCGTTAGAGAGGAGATCGTCGAAGAGATTCATGGGAGCAAAGGGAGGAGTGAGCTGAGACTGAAGGTGACGACGTCGTTTGGGGTCCGGAATTGTGGAGGAGAGAGAAAGAGGTAGGAGGAGAGGCGGACGGTGGTGATTTGAGATGATGGAAGTGTGATCGACGGCTGATGATGCGCTTGTTGCGAGGAGGAGGGTGAGGAGAGAGAGTGTGATGGTGGTTGTTGCGGTGGTGGGACGGTGGTGGTGCCGCCGAGACATGGTGGTGGCCAGTGAGTTGACTCGGGCGATTTTCCGGTGAGATGTTGTTGAAGGACTTTGAGTGAAATTGGGCTTGCGAGCTGCGAAATTAACATTGAAATTCTCATGAAAGTGACTAAGTCAACTTTTTAAGCACGTGAGCATCCCTTACGTTCACATTTGAAGGCACGTGGTCGGTTTCATCGTTGACTTCCACAATTTTTATTCTTATTTTTTTTCAAAAAAAAAAAAAATACATGTTCAATCTTTGGTTCTGAGCAGTGAGTAACTGACTAAGTACCATAYCATATAATACCGGAATCCGTGTTATCTATCACAAATTCACAATACTAGTGGATTCACTGGCAGATCTAGGTGTATAATTAAGTGAGGTCAATATACATTCTATTACTATCAAATGGTCTAATTTTATTAGAAAATTCAAAAAATTGTAATTTGTAAATTCAAGTGGGGTCAAGGGACGCCACTTAGCTTAACGTGACTCCGCCACTGAGTGGATTAGAAAATTAGAGTTTTGAAAACGAGATAGAATGGTGATAAATGAGCGAAAATTCTCTTCATTTTTTCATAGCAATCAGATGGAACGATGGTTATTTATGTTGTAGAAACATATAAGAAATGCATAATAAGTTATAAGTATTAGTACGACATCAAAAAATGATTGGTAAAAAGGAATAAATTTGTATTATTTATAGGATGTCGTGTTACAATTTGACAACAATCTCATGTAGCAAACTTGTGCATACACTTTATTCGAAATCATAAATCATAAATAACCAATCAATTCATGGAATCATCTCTTGCAAACCACTCCACGTCCATTCATGCCACTAGCACAATTCATGCTAGCAAGCTCCATTGTATCAAGTGATGAAGCCTCATCTTTAGCACCATTAAACCTGGAAGCCAAACAATCAGTCGCAAAAATGCTACTAGTAGCATACTCCCTTTCTCCTCCCATAACAG
>SNQN01001444.1:1660-14667 GCA_008642245.1 Bassia scoparia
AAAAAAAAAAAAGAGAGAATTAATGTTTTGTGGTGTCAAAACGTCTCCTTTTAGGCTAGCTCGTAAGCGCCCTTAATTTATAGCAGCTCATTAAGTTGAAGGATTGATTAGTCTTTCTCAATACCACTTACGTTTGCGTTTGTTCTCGATTTCATTTTAAGCTTTTTATACGGTTAAGTCCGGAGGTAGTATATCGAGGCTATAGATTAAACTACGTCTACATTAGTTACTCTCGGTAGATAACGGTAGCTCTTTATATAGAAAAAGTATTTCTATAGTACATTTATTTCCTTTTTCTTTTTTAAAATATTTCGTTGAAAATTTTTTATTGGTGCATTAAAGAGTCATAAAAATGAGATGTAATATGGAAATTCAATATTAAAGTTTCTGAATGTTACACGTTGTCCAATTGCCTCATTACTCATGAGTCATGACTATGGAAGGGACATACAATCACAATAGCAGACACGAAGAAGCATAAAGGTGAATCCATAATATAAATAATGTAACTTTAAGTGTTAGCTCACAAACTCACAATCATCATACACTCTTTTTTATATTTTTTGAATTACTTTTCATTCAAAACATATATGCGGGTTTTTTGAGAGTATATCACGCTTGTATTTCACATTAAACTATTGGAGATGGTGGTAATACATAAATTTGATGGGCCTACCCCTTATGATTACTAATTGTTTTATAATGAATTGAACCTCGCTAAGTTTGTGTATTGATCATATATATCTCTTTGTGTGGACTTAATATTATGCCCAGTAAAATTTATCAGTGTTCATATTGAATAATTAAACGTTAAGATTAAAAATGGATAGAAGCAACAACAAACAACAAAGACTAAAGAGGGCAATTACATGCAAAGCAATGAAGACGATGACAAGACGTTGATATGATGACCGAGGTAATGGCGACCAAAGGCTGTTAATGAGTTGAGTCTGCTCGAGTTCGCTCGAAGTAAGCTCGAGCCGAGCCTCATCTATCTCGGCTCGAAAGCTGCGCGAAAAGACTCGAAATATTATTTTATCTTTTTATTTAGCTAATAATTATAAAATAGTAGTATATTATTGTTAAGTTAACAAAAAATAGAAAATCCATAGCATTTACTATTATATGTATTAAAAAATCATTATATTACTATGTTTCCGAACTCAAATATGTTTATAGGTATTTTGAACTGACTTTTCAGCTCGAAAAAGCTCGAGGCTCGGCTCCGAGCTCGAAGATATTCGTCAGCTCAAAAACCCAAAAGCCTCGCTCGGCTCGTTAAAACCTAATGGACATAATGCAAAACTGAAATTTTCTTTGAATGTGTATGTATGAATGCCTCTTTTAGTTTGATACCTAAAGAATGATATGACTCAAACCACCTCCTCCCAAGGGTTTCTAAACCCTATACCTTATGGTTTGAAGTATGGGTTTAACTTTTATAAATTTGCTATCCAAAACATCAGGTAAGGTCGGTAAGGATTTCATCATTCTAACCCATACACGAACCCCATTTCATGAACAAACGAGGGTTTATATCTATAATATCCTATTAAATTCGATTTATTCGAATTTGATTTGCAAGATGAAATGAAACCTTAATTTATGAACTAAATTATTATTCGACTAATAACATGATTCTACGTATACAATAGTAAGTCCTCTGGTGAGTGAGATCCCATCTAAGACTTGACACTTCTAGGGAAAACAGCGAGTAGAGTATATATTCCGAGTTCCGGCAGAATTGATTAATAGATTTCAATGCATGTTCAAACTCAACAGTTGAATTTCCCAAGATATTGCATGCATAAACATTGAAGACTTTACCCTAATTAATTTATTAATTAAATTAATACCACCACAAACTGTGTGTTTAGTGTTTTTACTGCCTCGTAATATGTTTTTTTCCTAATATCCACGTGCTAAGGAGGATGACCACTACGTAGTCGACCAAGTGTAAGTTGTCGATGTGAGCAACTTTCCCCATGCACCCCCAACACACGTTGACGTTATTCCTTTACTAAAATCACTGTTTTTACGTAATTAAATTAGATCACTAATTATAACTGTTTATTTTTCTGCCTCCCTAATTATATATATTTTTATTGAATATAGTATGTACATTAAGATTATACTTGTGCATAATATGCACTTTTCCATGTCTCTCTATTTGTTACACCCAATTAACTCTTCTGACTGTCTCTCTCTCTTACGTGTGTGTATCAAGAAATCAATCAAGATAATTACTGCATGTACAATTGTACATGTACTTATGATCGAGAAGAATTTGGAGCATGATTTCAACTCCCTCATTTAATTTGCGATGATTATCGAAATCTCATACCCCATCCATTGAACGATATTGAAAATATTGTTAGTAAATCTTTCCCTATATAAGGTCATACCCCTCCCATGAGGTGGGTGACATTTACCACATGGAACACTCATTTGAGATTGACTAGAATGACCACAATTTCATTTAGTGGATGTTCATTATCTACTTGTTTTTTTTCAAGGCAAGAATATATTATTGATCGTCTTCTTTTCCATGAATTTGTAAGTCTGCTGTAACAATGAATTTGTACAAGAAGTGTACGTGTATAGTAATATTACCCCTCCAATTTTTAATTGTCTGTGCATTGTGTTTTAATTTCATTTTGGACACTCTCTTCTACTTTTAACCATACATTCTCTTACTTAATTTTCACTTCTCCATATTTCCCTTTTACACAACGTACTACTTTCTTCTACTTTTAACCTCATATCCTATTATATACATATATCATATTTTCCCCAGGCCAAATAGTAAATGCCAGAATATTAAAATCGGAGGGTTCTTTATATTTGATTGAGATCGACCAAGATGAGAAGGATAGGAAAATATTAACCTGACTTTTTTTTTTGAGTTATTATTGTTGAGATCAATGAACAACTCACATATTAGTGTAAGTGTTAATCATTGAATTAATAGGTAATGCATTGAAAGAGTCTAAGAGTCACTAACACATCAAAAGAGTTAGTAATGCTACGTACCATGCACATTAAAGTTTTAATTATAAAGGATTCTTACTCTCCTCGTTTTGATACTCAACAACTTAAAAAGTTTGAATCCTGCCTTTTATTCTTGTGAAGAAACTTGCACTTTCGTGACCGACGCATCAACTCAAACATTGTTTCCTGAAATGTGTACAAACTCAATTGTTCAACCCATAAGGTTATGCATGGATAGGATTACATGGTCTCAAATTTGATCCGTATCTCTAATAAGATTATAAATTTATAACTAAACTGAGGCCAATTGAGGTAAGTTGTCACAAAGAACCTAACTAAAAGTCAACAATATATATACAATGCAATGCCATAACTAGCTAATAATAAGTACTAACTTTTTATTTATTTGTGTTTGAGTAATCTAATAACTAATATGACTAGTGAGCATGAAGGATTTGTACTTGCAAAGTGGAAGTGGCTTATGATGATTCATACTACCGGCCAATCACTATTTTAACCAAATTTATTATTCTTATATTTAATCATTTACATTTATATAATTTAAAATATTTACATTTTTTATAATTTATGTTATTATTTTGATTTTTAATTTTTGGTGAACGAAATAAGACTAATGTTGGAAGATAGAACCTAATGGTGATGAAGGGAACTACCGACCGAAGTAGTGTGAAACACGTTTTTTCAGTGAGATTGTTTACTATAATTATGTATTATATAAATTCAAGATTTATCTTGTCATATATATTACTATATATAATCGGTCGGTTATTTATTTATTAGATTGATTATTGATAATGTACACGCCCTCATAACGCCAAGCTCTTGTAATAGTATTTTGATGATTTATCCAAATAATAGATAGATGATCATCAACTTGTATTTGCTAATTCATAGTTATAACAAAATGTGTTAATACTTATATGGTGAAGAGTTTTATCATTTGTTTAAAACTAGTTATTTACTTAGAAAGAACAATAAAAAAAGACCGTATGTACCGACCGATGAAGTTCTTCAAAAATATTGATTACCATAATTAAATTACGACCTCTGTCAAAAAAATAACACGTCACAAATGATTTGAGAACTTACCTCAACACAAAATTCAAGAATTTTAAAAATGTTTAATAATCAAAAAATGTTTGTGAACATTATAATAGCTTTGTACCGAACTTTTTCAGCTTGGTGCTATTTAATTTATTCCCATATCACAAAAAAGAGTTAAGTTTATGAGGAAATTTGTATTTTCTATTCAAATATAATATTGTATTCAAAGTCATTACTATGAATTATATATAATAATAACTCTTTTGATTATTTCCATCCTCTATTCTACTCTCAGTTTTTTTGCTAATCAACTAATTAACACTATAATACCTTCATTGTCGGTATTAATTATTTTGTGTAAAGTTGTGTTTATTTTCTAACTCAACTACTTTCGTGAAACTAATTAAAAATAGTAGTATATGGAGACATTTTACTTTCATCAAGCAAGATTAATTACTTTTAAGAGAGAGAGTATCTTCTGTTCAATTATTTTTACTTGTTTTAATAGATAATAAGTTTAAAAGAACAAACTATTATTTTTTTCTTTCACAAAACAATTTGAAAAATTCAGATAAATTCAGTAAAAAAAAAGGAATAATCTAAAATAAGTTTCAATAAGAAAAAAATAAGTTGAACCGAAGAGATCGAGGGAGTCCTAATGAAGTCCTAAATGGATTGAGATCTGAGCATCCATGATGACATTGTGTCCTCATATCAAGTTCATGAGATCATAACACTTCAATTCTGATTGCCATGCATCTATAATTCAAGTGTAAGAAGTTGCTCAGACAGCAATCAATACTACGTAGTATTATATACGTGGCAATCAATTCAATTCAATTTATTAAAAAAAAACCTATGAGAGAAAGTGAGAACGAGTGTGAGAACGAGTGTCAGCAACCTGAAACGACGATGCCTCGAAACCCGTACTCTCTCACCGCCGGATGACGGCACCAAATCATCATCAGCGATAGCGAACACGATCTCAGGAGCTCCTGTTCCGTCAAAAGCAACACACACTTTGCCAGTATCCTCTTCCTCTTCAAAAATTCGCCTCAATTTCAACACCCTGTACCACCCCTTCAAACCCACCACGTCGGCAATCGACCACCACCGATGGCGATGTTAGTTCTAAAAAACAAATCTTTATTCCTTTGGACGAATCCACATGCTTTTCTCTGTGTCAGAAATGGCAGCTATGCTTTACGCTAAGGTCATTGGGAAAAGCTTCTCCTTTGATTCCTCATGTCTAAGTTGAACACACCTCTTTGGGGACATCGGACAGTGGGAGATGCATCTACTAGGGAAGGTTTCTTCCTACTTAATTTGCATCTTCAGATGACATGGGGAAAGTCTTCTCACAGGGACCATGGTAATTGCGGGTATCCTCTGTATCCGTTTCTGGGAACCAGGGTTTAAACCCTCTCAGGCTGAAATTGATTCAGCGGTGGTTGGGTTACTCTTCCTGAACTACCAATTGATTGTAGATATTGATTGCTAACAAGAATTGGCAGTCTATGGGGAAGCTGGTTAAAAAATTGACACAAGGGCCACGACAAGGGAGAAAACCCGCTTTGCCAGATTATGTGTTCAAATTGATTTGAATGAACCAATTCCGGAAATTATATGATCGGCAAACTCAAACAAGGGTCCTTGTACCCGACGTCTCGGTATTCTGCAGGTGGTGCAAAGATATGGGCACGACGGCAGAAGTTGCACTATGGGGAAGGAAATTAACACCACCTCTCAGGAAAGACTCAACCACACCCGCTAGATACTGTGGAGGACGGAGAATGGTTACCCCACCGGAAAAATTCAACTGCTACATTCAAATTTCAAATTCTCTCATATCCATGCTTTATCTAAGTCACGTGCGAAACAGGGGCTCTTTACGCGGGGTTTTGCCAAAAATGAACTAAAGTTCATCTGTCCTACGACCCCAACTAAGACACGTGCCCAATCCTCAAACCCAACCCCAACAAACCCTAACCAACCCAAGGACTTTCCTTACCAACCACTCCCTCCTCCACCACAAGCCAAACCCAATCACACAACACACAAATTCTCGGTCCTTAGACCCGATGGTGTCTTGCCGGAGATGTCTCCATCTCCAACACGGTCATGGAGGCTGACACCATCACCTCCTTACGAACCGCTCTCACACCACACCCCATACCCCAGATCCCCGACACCACACACTTCACCCCTCAGATCACCACCAGTTCTACCACCAACCTTAATCCCCACAACCGCCAAAATTGGAGCTTTCTCCGACCCACCGTTACCTCTCCGCAGCGAAATGAATTTCAACGCGGTGGACTACATAAAACAATTCGACTTCCTGGAGGACACAATCACAACACCGGCTCAGATCATTCGACATGCGTTTCTGCACCCATCGATGATCCACTATTACTGGGTGGATCTGAAAATGTTAACCAATTGGGGCGATCTAATTCCTGCCCATGTTCCCCAATTAGCAGATCTGGGTTTCCMACCACCGGTGGCCATGATCTGGCTCRAGTGGGCCATGAACAAGCTTCGAGCCACCAATTCATGGAATGTAGTGCCARCGGAGATGGCATAACTCATCGACCCACCCCCCATCCTCCCAAAATCCCGACACATACTGACCATCCACCACCACAAAATACAMATSTCGGCAAGAAGCTGGACGAACACCTTGATGCTGCTTCAAACCACCCACCCGTTGAACCAAATTCAACTCGACGTCCTCTGGAAATCCGAAAGGGACTCAAACACCGGAAACACCTATCACCTTTCCCTGGCCCCCTGTCAAACCATGTTGTTCAATCCAGATTCGGGAGAACAAATAGAGATTCCACAAGGAAGAAGGATACCATCAAGGGAGTTCAACCGACTCCCCATCGCCACTGATTCCATGTTCCTTTTTTGGAATGCCAGGGGTATAGCAAGGCCCTCTTTTGCCAGTAATATCAGGCTTCTTATTCAGCAACATGAACCACATATGCTCATTATTTCAGAACTTAGAGTAAGTAGGAACAATGCTGCTGAGAATGTGAACAAGCTTCCTTATMATGATTGGGTTATGGTGGAACCGGAGGGATTTTCRGGGGGCATCCTTATACTTTGGAAGACAGATTTTCTAAAGTTTGAGGTTGTCCACATGAATAAGCAAGGGATTCATGGCATCGTCCAGGTACTCTCTTCCAACACAACCTTTTTCCTTTCTTCTATTTATGCTAGTACAAAGTTTAAATTTCGTAAACTACTATGGCAAGCTTTGGTTGACATGAGTAAGTATATGAACATACCTTGGTTATGTGTTGGTTACTTCAATGAAGTTGCTAAATCTTCTGAAAAATTTGGTGGGAGACCCATCAAACAATGGAGGGCCAAAGTCTTCAATGAGGCTATGGCTGATGCACACTTAATTGATCTTGGCTTTARCGGTCCTCGTTTCACCTGGACTAACAAACGGGCTGCCAATCCAATTTTGGAACGCCTGGATAAGGCTTTTGCCACAGTGGAATGGTGCACTTGCTTCCCTGAGGCCTCAGTCCAGCACCTTGCCCGCCTTTCTTCAGACCACTGCCCCATTCTTATCTCTCTTTACCCCCCTCAATTCAGGCCTACCAACAGACCCTTCAAGTTTGAACCTATGTGGTGTTCAGATCCCACCTTCCCCAACCTTGTCCACCAATTTTGGCTCTCGAATCAGCTTCCCTTCCCTCTGAAAATGGACTCCTTTATTCCTGTGTGTAAGCTCTGGAATATGAATACCTTTGGTAATCTCTTCCAGAAAAAGGCCAGACTCTCTGCTAGATTAAAGGGAACAACCCAGAAAGCCATTTGTGATTACCCTTGGGATTCTAGGCTTCTTCAGTTGGAGGAAGACCTACAATCTCAACTCTTTGATGTTCTTCACCAAGAAGAACTATTCTGGATGATGAAATCCAGGAATAGTTGGCTTCAATGTGGTGATAAAAATACAACCTTTTTCCACAATTCAGTAGTTATTAAAAGGAGAAAGAACAAGATTTTAAAATTGACCACTGAGGTGGGTGAGGTCTTAAATGAGRCAGGCCCAATCCAACACCATATTAGAAATCATTTTCAAGACTTGTTTACCTCCTCTCTCCCTTATAGTCTGCTAGATTGGGACCACCCTCCTTTTAATATTGCACACCACTGTGATACTTTTTCTATTACCCAAGTCCCCACCTTGGAAGAAGTTAGGGTTAGTGTGTTTAATATTGGCTCTTTCAAAAGCCCAGGCCCAGATGGTTTCCATGCTTATTTTTACAAAAATTTTTGGGAGACTATTTCCCATGATCTTTGGTCCTTCATCCAGGGTGTTTTCCAAACCCTAACCATTCCCCCTGGCATTAATGAAAACTTTATCTCCCTAATTCCAAAAGTAAATTCCCCTGAATCTATTAGACAATTTAGGCCAATCAGTCTTTGTAATACCACTTACAAAATAATTTCTAAAATTCTGACCAGCAGACTAAAATCCCTTCTCCCAACTGTTATTTCTCCTTTTCAAAACAGTTTTCTTAAAGGAAGGGGAGCTGAAACTAATGTTTTGGCATGCTCAGAGATCCTACATTCCATGCACCATAGGAAGGGGCCTAGGGGATGGTTTGCCCTCAAACTTGATTTAGATAAGGCTTATGACAGATTGGAGTGGAGTTTCATTAGAGCCAGTCTATATGATATGGGCCTTGARGAACATTCCACTACTATCCTAATGAGTTGCATCACTTCAMTCACTTCCTCTATTTTGGTTAATGGGTGCAAAACTGACCCTATTATTCCTACTAGGGGGATAAGGCAAGGTGATCCCTTATCACCTTACATCTTTATCATTTGCCTCAACATTCTCTCTAGACTCATTCATGAGGCTACAATGGMGGGGCACTGGGTTCCTTTCACTATTGGTAGGAGGGGTATGCAGATTAGCCACTTGCTTTTTGCTGATGATATTTTGATTTTTGGGGAAGCAACTTATGAAACTTTTTATACTGTCAAAAATGTGCTTGATGTGTTTTCCCAAAAATATGGTCAAGTTATTAGCATTGATAAGAGTAAGGTGTTTTTCTCTCCTAACACTGATTCCCATTCTAGGAATTGCTTTCATGATTTGTTTAATATCAAAGAGACAGGTGATCTTAGTCCTTACTTGGTTTCACATCTCTCACCAAGAGACTTTCTAAGTCCCAATTCTCCTTCATTGTGGACAAAAGTCAAAGCCAAACTGTCAAATTGGAAAGCAAAGTACCTATCTAAAGCAGAAACTAACCTTGATTGCTCCACCTTAATTCCATTCCTAATATTATATGCAGGCATCTACTCCTGCTATTAAGAAGGATCTAAATCGAATTATGGGAAACTTCTTATGAAAAATGGGAACACACAAGGGTCTAAGTCTAGTAAGTTGGGGAAAATAACTAGACAATAAAGAAGGGGGCTAGGATTAGGGATTTCCTTTACTGAATGATACTCATTTTAAAAATTTGGTGGAAATTGATGCATAATCCTGACACTTAGCCAGCAATTACTTAGAGAAATATAGAAAGTCCAACAATCTTTTAAGTCTTTCAACCAAGATCCCCCTTGGAAAGGATTAGGGAAATGTTGGACCTTGTTTATGAAATCCCTCCAAATTGGCCTTGGTGAAGGTAGGCAGGCCTCCCTTTGGTTTGACAATTGGACTGGCCTAGGTCCTTTGAGAGAGTTAGTGTCTGGTCCTCTTTCTAGGGAAGAGCACTCTTTGACAGTGAGTTCCATTATCAGAGGGCAGGGTTGGTGCTTGGACTCTATTACCTTTCCAATTCCATTTCATATTAGAACTGCTATCCTGTCCTCTCCRATAGCTCCTGCCCCCTGTGATGATTTTCTCTTTTCCACTTTAACTCACAATAACAAATTTGATTTCCATCTTGCTGTATCTCTTCTCTCCTCAACCTGTCAATCTGTTGACTTATCCTTTATTTGGCTTACCAAGACTGCTCCAAAAATCAAGTTTTTCATGTGGCAGGTGGCTTGGGATAGACTCCCTCATAATCTGCTTCTTGCCTCAAGATGCCTTCTTCCCTCTGATCTTTGCTATGCCTGCAGTCTAGACAGTGAGTCAGCTATGCATATACTCCGGGACTGCCCCAATGCTAGAACCTTGTGGGACCTAGTCCCTTGTCCTCCTGAATTCTTCTCAGARGACCCTACTTGTTGGCTAAGGAAAAATCTCTCGGATTCGTATCCTTCCCTCTCCTCACTCTCCACACAGGCCCTCCCTTGGCCCTCTCTCTTCTCTTTCATCTTGTGGCATCTCTGGCTTAGGAGAAATGACCAAATCTTRAAACATGTCACCATTGATCCTACACTATGTTTCACAAAAGCTAAAAACTCTGCTCTTGAGTACCTTGCAGCCCAACCTATCCCTACCTTAAGCCATGTATCKRCCCCTTCTGTATTCTTCTCCCCACCACCTCCAGAACACTTGGTCCTAAACTGTGATGCAGCTTGGTCTGGCAAGAATCAAAAGGCTGGTTTGGCTGGGGTCATCCGAGATTCCAGAGGCCTTTGGAGGGGGGGATTCACTCAATCTGCTTTTTCAAATTCCCCCCTCATGGCAGAACTTTTGGCAATTTACTGGGCTCTTATTTATGCCTCGACACATGGACTACTAAACCTTTGCATCTTGTCGGATTGTGCTTTGGCAATTAAGTTGATTTCAGGAACACYCAATATACAGGATCCCAACTTTAATATTATAATGTTATGCAGGGAGCTTATTTCGAGCAMACCAGATTGGGTGAAGATTAAGCACATCTCTAGAAAGCAGAGCAGAATTCCAGATTCACTAGCCAAGGCTAGACGAACTAATGATGTTCATGATTTGGTGGAGCTTACTGAACCACCTGACTATATTATGGATATGTATTTGCAGGATAGATTGTCTTGTAATGGCCATGAGCCACCCTAACTCTCTACTTTGTATGACTGTTTCTGGACTTGGTCCATTTTATTTGAATTTTCGTTCCTTTTGGCACCAAAAAAAAAAAAAAAAAAAAAAGTAATTATAATACAGTACTAATAATCTGTTGTGTCTTTACGATTAACATATTGAGCCACTTGACCCAACTTGATTAACAGAAGTCATTTTATTCATTTTCATTATTCCATTATTATTCTTAATATCATTTTTCATGTGATTTTCCACGTGCAACTGAAGAGCGAGTATGGTACGCAATTTTTGACTCAAACAAACCACCTTTAATTAATTTATATATATTAACCCTAATAATAATAATAATAATAATAATAATTATTATAATTATTATTATTATTATTTATAAATAATAATCCTAGGAAATAATTATTAAAATGTTAATTTTTTAAATGAACTTGACTAATTATCCAGCAATATGATTTAGAAGCTGATGATGAGGTAAGCAGACACGAGGTGGGCACACTCATCTTAATTAATCAGGGCTCATGTGGTTAAACAGCTATGTTAATCCTGTTAACAACACCATCATTATCTTGATTARTGCTCTAATTATCATTGTCTTATTTGATAATTAGCGTTGATCAAACATATTATATGATAAATTAATTAATGTTAATTATGTGTGCGATGATTAAATGAGTAATCTCATCTCATACTAGAGTTAATTATTTTCTAAAATTTTCAAYAGAAGTAGTGGAACGCATTACGTATCTAWGCCAACAYAATATGGTTGCCCCAAATTTAAATTGAGTAGTGTATATATATTTTGAAATCAGTGAATATGTATCTAATCATCAAGAAAAGAAAAAAATGCAAAAAATAATACATCTCAATGAAAAAATACATATAGACTAGAGCGGCCTTGTTTGTTTTGAAGGAATATGTTTTCACCCTTTCCTTTCCTTGTTTCTTTGGACTAACACGGCAAATGAGAAAGTTGAAGGTGAAAACTATTTTTCATTCATTAGGAAAATATTTCCTTTTCAAAAATAAAAGAAATCCATTTTCATTTCTTTTCTGAAGCAACGTTTCTTCAAACATACAAAAGAATTGAGTTTAGGAACATAATTTTACTTACAAACAAACAATGAAAAACAATCCTAAATTCTAAATTTTCTCTGAAAAATATTTTCTACTAAACAACGGACCCTAGAAAGGTTTCATCAAAAAAACTAACGGTGCTATCCATCGAAAATAAATCCTAATTAATCCTTTTAGGTTTCAAATAGGGCGAAGGTATCCTATTTTAACATATATATATATATATATATATATATATATATAATATATATAATATATATATATATATATATATGTGGAGATTTTGAATTGTCATCGATTCCGGAGTGAAGTCTACTCGATCGAAAAATCTTGAAAATTATAGTCTATGTACACTAGGGAGAGAATGACCCATTAATAAAACCTAACTGTTTTGCATTTCAAAACACTATATGGCAATAGAGGAACAACCCACATAAGTAATAAAATAGAGGTCATTCCTCAATGTTTCGATGTGGGATTTAAAACTCATATTTATACACTAAGATACCAATCGAAAGATACAAGAAAGATACTTATGTTTAGGCTTTAGTGAAATTGGCGTGCTGCGTAGTTAGCGGATTAACAAGACAAATATTAATAATGCCTCTCAATCATTACATAAACAAAAAAATATCAACTCTTTAATTAATAATTAGGGTTTACTCATCAGGGAGTGAATATGTAAAAATTTAGAATCAAAATGGCAAATAAAAAATAAACAGAAGGAATTCTGGATGTAATTCTTTAATTGTAATTTTCTTTGCCTTTTAAATTTTGGGGGTAATTGCATGGTCTTGCACGAGGAAAACATGCAAGAGAGATCGAGACAGTGGCACAGTGATATTCGAAGGTCAATATCAATATTAAGTGAATAAAAGATTTGTTTTGTTTATATATATATATATATATATAT
>SNQN01001444.1:21730-48730 GCA_008642245.1 Bassia scoparia
TTGGATGCTAAGAATTCGAGCAAAATTTTAATGTAACATACAATTAGGGCTCATATACGCCTTATGATCATATATAATTGTGTAACATATATACCTTGGAACCATTAGGCACGAGATCTTGGAGTATTTTTAATCTCTCACTAATTCTCTCTCGTCGATTCTGAAAGGAAAACACACCCACTGATTTAGAACTCATTTACATAAAATAATTCACTAGGATAGATCTTATGAAAAATATGCTATGAAGTTCATATATATGTCGTACATACCTTTGCAGCAATGCTTTGAGGATCCTTTGAAGTGGATGATTTCGATTTTGTAGGCTTTTTCGACGAATTATTACTTGTGCACTGCTTCTTTGATGCTTGCATGTTTTCTTCATCCTAAAGATTAAAATCGTGATTCATTAGTAGAAATTAAAGGTAAAAAGAAACAAATTAAGGTAGTGAATAAAAAAGACCTAATTTAGACTTCCTTCGCTAAAAACTATGCCAACATAGATATAGGAGAATTTAAGTGACCAAGGCAAATTAATTGCAGTGGGATTAATTAAGCATGAAACTATATATGTTCTCGTGTATCATAATTACTGAAGATCTATGTCTATGAATGTTAATTAATACAACTATGTACGAGTATTAACATCTGGTAATTAATGAATGAAGGATAWATGTTGTAAACTATGCATTTAATTTTGTTCATCATATATCTTAATTATACGGAGTACTATACCATATGAGGTCTCTTGTTGAAGCATGTTTGTTGTGTTCCCGATTCTTGAGGTGCATCGGCGATTGCTTCAACGTACAACCACTCATTAGCTTCGTCTTGATACCTAGCACCACCACCAGCACCACCACCACCACTCGCGGTTTGTAAGCAATTAACCTCTTCTAGAAGGCGCAAGTTTGAGCTGCAATTCTTCATCATTTTGAGGTGATCATGGCTAAGAGTACTAGTACTACTACCACCCTC
Source organism: Bassia scoparia (assembly GCA_008642245.1). NCBI lineage: Eukaryota > Viridiplantae > Streptophyta > Magnoliopsida > Caryophyllales > Amaranthaceae > Bassia > Bassia scoparia. The sequence goes on from SNQN01001444.1 coordinate 22,706, forward strand.
CCACATCGGAAATTGGTGATGATCATTGTTATTAGGGTAGTTTGATGTGTTGTTATTATTATTATCTTCTTGTTGGAAGCTAAGTAAAGATGCACCACTATGCATGAAACTTTCATACCCGGCTTTGAAGTTAATCAAGGAGTGAGCTTCTTCATGAGGTTGGTAATTTGAAGTGTGATGAGGAGGATGGATCACAAAACCGCCATTACTAGAATTCGCACTACTCGAGCTAGATAGGGGAGGGGAAGAACTCATGACTTGATTGTGCACCATCTTAGTACTACTAGGGCTCTCTAGGCTATCTCGGTCGTGTTTTTGACTATAATCATCRAACCCATAGGGGGAAATATGAGGAAATTGGAGCGAYGAACCGGGCTCTAACATGTTTCCATAGAAAGAACAAGGTGTTTGGTGATCTTTTGCAAGTGCCATAGTTAGCAAGCTACCTAGCTAAGAGGAATGAACAAAATGGAACAAGCAATCTAAGATTTTATTTGTTTTCTAGTGTGATGATTTTAGTTTGTATGATGAGGTTTTTTACTATTAGAGTTAATTAGCTACTAAACCTAGGGTTTGGCTCAAGCCCTAAGAACAAGCTAGAAGATCTTACTTAGTATYAACTTTAACAAAGAAGAGACAACTTTTTCTGAGAGAAAGACCTAATTGTAGGAATCTCAAAGAAGAAGGTACTTATACTAAGAAGTTGATGATGTAGTTGTTTTATTTTTGTTAGGTGATTTATTTTAATATAGTGTTGTATGGCTTTAAAAGGGTTAAAATATCATCAACTCTTTTCTTAAAAAATCACAACAATTATTTTTTATATGATGGGAAAAAATGAATAAAATAGATTATATGAATGTATATAACAAAGAGAGATGAGAAAAATAATAAAATTAAAAGGATTAAAGTAAGTAGCTATTTGCACATAATTATTTAAATTATGAATGTATACCTTGGGATTGTGAGTTGGCAGATGAAGAAGGAGAGGAAAAAAAGAGTAAAACAACCAAAAACAACGGCGGATCTTTCGGTAACACCACGTCTTAATGAGATTCCATTTAACATAAATACTTAAATTTCATGAAATAAAATTAAAATTAGGATTTAATTTAATTTAAATAGTCTGAGTWTCAGCAACTGATGAATGGTTGTAACCCTGTTTCGTACCTAGTTTCCTGATCTTTTTATGATTTTAGAACTATTTACTTCACGTGCTTTCCTATTATTATATTAATTTGGTATGATTTTTATTGTTTTTAAAACTAATAATTTGTAGTTTAGCAAGCTCACTAATAATAATAATAATAATAATAATAATAATAAATAATAATAATAATGTTTATTGTAATTACTACGTACTACTACTACAGTACAATGTTAGTACTCCCTCCGTTTTTAATTAGATGTTTCAGTTTCCTTTTTGTGCCGTTTTCAAATAGATTTTTCAAACCAATCTAAAAATAACTTTTTTACCTTTTACCTACTTTATTTACTCTAACATTAATGAATTACTCATTTCTAAAGTCAACTTTCATTATTTTACTCAATCTATTCACCCAAAATTACTATTTCCCAAAAAATTTCATTCACACATTTACTCTTCTACTTGAAACCGAGGTGTTGGTGTTGGTCTATTCACCACCAAATTGGCTAGTTTCTCCAAAAATTATGTCAGAATTACTCCTTCTATTGTAGCGTCTATTCAGACGGTTTTACTCCGACTTACTCAATATTTTATCTTACTTCAATCAATCTTAAGAGAACCGTCCAAAAATGATGTAATGGAACAGCTCTAATAATTAACTGTCGGAGAGACCGACAGTTGAGGGGTTAGTTAAGCATAGATAAGTAATTAGTTAAAGGAAGCTCACCTAAGAATTTTCATAATTGTAAACCCCGTGTTTTGAATCTATTGCAATTGCATTGCTGTTGTATTGGTTGAACTAAAATAATTAACAAGAAATGTTATTTTGTAGCAGATTAGCTTCGTTTGTTTTTGAAGAGTGCGATGTTATACTTCTAGCTAGCCGGTGGTACTTTTTCTGGTTGAGAAGGTCATCGAATTTTCACTAAGTACTATCATTAGACGTGTGAACAGTGTATGATGCATAGAGGACTGTGAATGCTAATCTATCAATCATTAGATATGAGCGACAATAAAGTTGTGCATGAATGTCATAGTGAATGTAGCACCCAAGAGTTCAACTTATTATATCTTCGTAATGACATAGAACAAATTATCTGTTAGGTGCCACTGAGTATTGGTAGTAGTGTTACTGTATGTCCGAACCCCACGGCAACAACAATTAAGCTAGGAAGTGCCCGGACTGAAAAGCTAACACACCCAGAATTGAAGCCCGCAAATTGCCAAAACTATAACGCGATGAATAGAGCCTCGCCGTGAATGCAATCTCCCCGTTAGAACCCAACAATCAAAAATAATCATTCACTACAAGACAGACCAATCCCCAAACACACTATATTATACTGGACCACTAACGTACAGTACCTACTTCAAATATACATTTTTTCCTCTCTTATAATAGTTTAAAATCACATGTATAGTCATCAGTATTTTAGGTACATGTAATATCCGTTGAGTAGATTTAAAGTTTAGACTGCTCTATTAGAGATGTGAGAAGTCTTAATATCTTTTTAAAAAACAAAGGCTTTTGTTTTATACAAATATTTGTCTACCAAAATAGTTTCCCCTCTTCGATAATTTTCCATCCTCTTTTGTCTAATTGCGAATAAATTGAAGTTGATGGCAAGATGGAGATGAAGATGGGTCTTGTGCTGAAAGGGTCATTAGAATAATGTATGGACGATGATGATGAAGTACAAGTTTAAGGTTTTTGAAGGGAGAATGGATATATACGAGGGAAGATAATGAATATTTAATTGGGGCAAAAGCTAACGAGCACCCCAAGACGTTAGATAAAAGAACTAAAAGTGGAAATAGTAAATGAATATAAACATTAATTACACCGAATGACTCGTGATTTTGACATGCATTCCAAAATTTATACCAAAATATATTTAATTCTTATCTAACACCTCGGGACGTCCGATAGCAATATCGTTTGATTGAAGACAAAATTTCAAAGCATATTTAGTAATTTGTTTGAAAAAAAAAGTGCTAGTTACCCATGAAGAAGTCAGAAGTGTCTAAAAACAGTGTCAAGTAGCATAATTAAAGATGAGATCAGAGTTTAGAATGAATCTTCATCATTCTTTTTTTAAAAGTTTAAGTTCGTTTTGTTCGATTTTGTCAACTCAACAAGTATTTGTTCGTTTGTTCTATCTCCCCACAAAGTTAGGGATTTCAGACAACCTCGAAAAAAAATGTAGTCCTTCTTCTCCTTGAGATGAGCAATTATAATTTTGAAATAATGTAATAATATCGGTTGCACGCATATACATAAAACAAACAGTCATGAACTGCATCTTCTACTACTCATCTACTGAATAAATTAAATACATATATACATTGTGCTACTGCTTAACATATAGGGTACATATTATTATTCGTTTACGAATATGATCAATTTTTACCGATTTTTTTATAGGGCTATAAAGGTAAATAACACAAACATTTTAAATTACGGAGTATGTGAAAATTGATGTTAGTTACAATTCTATCCTTATGGTATGATAATAATTTAATTAGTAAGATACAAAGGAGGAAATTAAAGTATATATCTTCCTGCTCTAAGGTCTGCATATATGGTAGAGATGAAGATCAAATCAGCTTTAGATAGAATAATTCTCGATCTGATCTTCTTATTACTAAGCTCGGGTAACAATATAGTTACAATTAATTGTTTTAATTGATTCAATTCGGTTTGATCTTATAGTACGTTTTATATTCATGATTAATTAGGTCATACCTAGGAACCAAAATAATATCAAACACTTGAATTGGCCGGTACTATGTTATGGATGGTATACATAACTAGATTCAATGATTTTTTTTTAGTAAGCATAAGATTTTTAAAATGGCGAGTATTTTGAATGATTTGGTTTTGCATGTATGTATTGAACTAAATTAAACTAAATTGAAACTAAGTCCAAACAACACAACGTCATGACCTGAGACAACTTTGTAGAACGCACGTACTAAAACACTAAGATATATAGATATCCCTTGTAGGGAGTTAAAAGGCGTATGATCGATGTAGCTTATTAGCATCAAATCTGAGAATGTAAGAGAAGTATCTGAGATCAGTGATTGAGAGAAACAATATCATGAATCATGAGGTAATAGTATTTAGTTACGTTAACAAGGAAGCACATGAGAAGATGACAGTATTACGTAGGGGACCAATTAATTGCTCACATTGAAACAAGAGCATTTTGCTTGTCTCAAGGAGATTATGCTGTTCCCACTTTTTTTTTCAATTTCTCTTTTCTGTGCAACACATACTTTGTCATCTCATCATCAAGATTATCGAGGCTTAACTATGCAAATTCTACTATGGTCCCGGGATCATGGTGTCTCAACATGTAAAATGTTCGTTTTCAAATGTAAATGTCCTTGAAAATAATGAATACATTGTATTTCCGTGAAATGAAATTCTGCTCGGGTACCAAGTGAAGAACATGGTCTCGAGATATAAAGACTCTATTGACTTAACTAGGGCCAGTACATTATCAACCTATGGGCTAGTAGCCATGTCTCAAGATGATTACTCATCCAATTATATTAACCTTTTAATTATTGTTTACAGTAGTAATACGGAGTATAATTCATCATTCTAGGCCTTTTGAAAACCATGATGCACATGATTTGACAGTCATTTTAAATCTGAAATGTCGATTTCATCAGATATCATATGACTGCAGAGATCGAGATTGATTATAATACTTGGAGTGTAATGAAGGTCTGATCTTTAAAAAGGGCTATTTTAGATTCCAAATCTGTGTCATCTTTTTGCTTGAATAGTCCAAAAAGACTTGCCTTGTGTTATTTATTGGATGGATGTTATGGGTTTCGATGCTCTTAGAAATAATGTAATCTTAATCAAAACTTTTTAAACTAACACCCTTCGAATGTGTCTTTGATTTTGATAAAGAACGTTATCTCATTCATGTGCGTATAGAGCTAGGTAATTACGTATGTAATTTTTATGATATATCATGCAATCAGTTGATTTCCCGTCTTTTTTTCATGTGAAGTTTACAGACATACCGCAATTACTATATTTCAAGTATGTTGCATATGGTGTTGTTTCAAAGATCGATGTCAATATTCCCCATTGTCGATATAGAGCTTTTTGCATTCGAACATCCTTTAATTAGTCCTTTACGTACAATCTCCGATCAGTCTAATCTTTTCAATTTCATCATATGCAACCGAAAGAGTGATAGACAATATTATTATATACTGTATATTCTTTCAAAAATGCATCCGAATTTTTTGAAACCCAATTGCTTTCATGGCATAAATTTACACAACAAGACTCTCGCCAATGGCTCATTGACTAATCGTATACGTAGAAATGCTTTTGGTAGCTCAAGTCTAGCTAGCTGATAAACCCTACTACTGTAAGGGTTTGATCTCAGCCTCTTAATTTTTTTATTATTCGATGTTTCTTTTAAATTTGGCAATTTTGTTTAATGATTCAGATGTTAGATAAGCAATATGGCCAAAAACATATTATTCACAAAGATTATTCCACGAAACATTTTCCAAAGTATTAAATTATAAATAAAGAAATAAAGGTAAAATGTTATTGATCCAAATTTTGCAATGCCGAACAATCAAAAATAAGTAAGGGAAATCTTCTTGAGCCACTAGCTAAAGTCCGACATATTAATTACACAACAGACATGTTTAATTATTTAAAAATGTATTATTTAATTATTTATACAGTATAACACACAGTAAGTAGAAAAATATTATGAAATCATATCGAAACAAAAAGTCTTCATCATCTTAGATTCATACAACTTTCAAAAAAATGAGCCTTTGGTTGCAAAATAAGTATAAAAAAATATGATTAGCATGAAATAAAATGAATGAGGGTGCTAACATCTAAGAGAGGTGCTTGTAACTTTGTGCTTTAGGCATGTTGGCTCTTTCTTTTACTACCGAGGCTCATTATGTATCGTATGAATATTTGCGTGTTTTGTTGCTCAAAATAAACTAAACAATTTGATTACGTGTTCTTAAATCTTAATCTGTCGTTTTATCTATCTAAGGACGCAACGATATATCAACCTAACAATTAAGCAAATGAATAGAATAAAATCAAAGTTGATTGAGGATTGATTGAATTGCAACCTAACAGAAAAGTATATAGTATATATATATATATATAATAATATATATATTTATATATATATATATATATATATATATATAATATATATATATATATTATATATATATATAAGGGTTGGGATCCAATGAAAAGCAACCTTAAAAGATGAGAAGGGTGGAAGCAATGTTGGGCCTTGATTTTTAAGATAACGGTTAGGATGTTGCATAAGTTTTATAGTGAAATGTGCAGGATTTTCTAGTATATGTGCATTTTTATGAATACCATGTTATAGTTATAATAATGCACATTCATGTATAAAATTATGCCATTTTACTTTTTGGTGAAATAATCTTGACTTAATTCAAAATCCAACCATCAAGAATTGCTTCTCGCTTAGCTCCATTTTAGAAGTTCTTTCTCATTTTGATCCTATATATATATATATATATATATTATATATATATATATATATATTATTTATATATTTATATAATATATACCTTTACATTTTTACATATTTCCTTATGTATGAAAACGATACACAGAATCATGCGTTGCGTTGATTTGTAGATTTTTTTTCATTTTACTTATCTAGCTCCTTATACGGAGATCCAAGAATTGTGACTACGACCTACCTCCGTATATCCTTCCCAATTCAATCATCAATTGAATTAGACCCTTATTGTACATGTCGTTGGTAATTAAACCTCGTCCTAAAAAAATGCGTTATGTATAAGTAATTAAAAATAAAATAAATTAAAGGAGCTGAGGGTACCCTTTTTTTGTTAATACTTGTGCATAGATTATTTTTTTTTTAAAGTTGTAATTATGAACACAAGAAAGATAGAAAGGTAAGCCAAAAAAAAAAAAAATTTCATACGTACAGAGAATATCAATATACGGTAATATATGTACAATGTACCATAGTTACATGCATGATCAATTGATTTAGAAGGGAAAATCCGGAACAAAGTTAAATTAGAAAAGTAGGTTTTTGGCAATAATAACCTGCCTATTTGGTTAATTTTACTTAATTAAGGGATATTAATACTCTCTAATGATTTAAAAATTAATAAGTATCAAACCGAAATGCGTGTGGAAATGGTCATTTTTGTCTTATCCTAACCTTAATGATTGCTTAGATATTCTTTAGTGAACAAAACAAAGTTCTAATCTTGTTGACTTGTTATAAACCGCAAATTAGATACCAAATGAAAGATAAAAAGAAGGTAAAATGATAAATTTCATAAGAAAATTGTGGGTTGAACTTAACTTTTAATTAGCATATGAAAGTGTTCTTTTCAAATTTTGTGGGCGCTCAAATTATATTATTGTGTCCTAATTCTGCAATACCTCCTAGAATGGTCCAAAAGATAATATTCTGTTGTAACTCTTGTAAGTTGTAAGAAAGATATAATTTTTCGATTAGCAAAAGCAAGAACTGTATAATAAGACTAGTTGTTGTCTCTTGTCTCATTGCAATTAGTAGTTCTGTCTCTTTAATCTTTATGTTATATCTTCTTCACCAATCTGTACATCTTCTCCCACTACAGTACAAGATGTCTATAACCTGCCTTTTTATTATCTTGGCGTCGGCAACCACGGTTGTTTAGTGGGTCTCGGGTCGGGGTGTTGATGCGGTAATTTAATTCCTATATATGAGATGAAATTCTTAGGAATTTATTAGTTTTTATATAATTTTTATTGGTAGGACATGTAAAGATTTAGAACCTTCGTAATTTGTGAGAAATCACGATTCATTCGAATTTTCAATTTTCTCTGTCAACCAAACAACAAGTTTATAATATGAAGTATAATTTATGAAAATATTGATTACCTGTGTAAATTGAAGGTAACCAAATGAGACCTTAATTTGTCTCACTGTAAGTTCAAACTCTGTCTACATCTTTTCTCTAGCATGGGTGAAAAGACGGAAAAGCATCCCCGCCTTATAACCTCGAATATTTAAATTTGTTTCCTACATCAGAATTATTCATACCAAAGACCCCGAATATGAGTTTAATGACTTCACCCATTCTAATTGCTAAAGTCTAAACCCAATCAACAGGCCTCACCCACTTTCCTCTCTGGCCTCACGGCCCACRAGGGTAGCAGAACTTCCAAGAACGGAAATGAGAAAAACATCCTCCATTTTCCAGAAAGCAATAGTTCTTCAACTGTTCAACTCTTTTAGTTTTCTGATTTCACAAAACAAAATAYCTGGGCTAAGATAACACAATCAAGTTATATTCAAGCCATCATGTGCTACAGGCCCCGACAGCTGATCAGCTACCATTATACAAGCTAATCAAACTACACAAACGCGGTAAAAGAAAGTAGTTGCTACTTGCTAGCCACCACGGTACACAAAATGATGAGTAATTGGATACAACAGTGTTCAATGCACTATTCAAGGCGGAGTATCTAGACATCTAGTCGTATGAATGAGAAGCACATCGACTGGTCTACACACGTTCATACTTCATAGTTCATACATATACAAGTTTACTTGCTCAAGATCTGTCTTCAAAGACCATGTTTACTTGCTACCTGTAATAAATCAGAGAGAAGAGAGTTAGCCCACTGACTCATAATCAAAGCAACTCAAACTTACTGATGAATACAGAAGTTCATTAAAAGGTAACGAACAAATAAATGATTCAGCACATGCCTGGGTATGCATCAAGTATAAATAGAGCATTATATTCCATTTGCAGAACACTTGTCCTGTTTCCAAAGGTAAGGTTTCTACGGAGAGGCGGTATGGCCGTATGGGGGTGCATCAACAATTAATATTAGTAGTACAGAGGAAACCTTCCATGCAAGATAACAACTGAATAATGACTTCATTTTGGATCTGACTGTCAAATTATATATCAGAAAAATGTAATTAATTATTATGAACGAGTGTCTAATATTGGCATWAAAAATGACAAACTTTAACTCTTAAAATCTTTATACTGATAACGATAACAATCATATATAGGCCTAAGTTAGGTGATCTGCCAGCACGTAAACATATGGACACATAGATTTCTATAATCTATCACTTCCTTGGTGCACATTGCTTCGGATTAATACAGACAGATAAATTTACATATCACARAAGGCCATTATTTGTGCACATTGCTTCTAGTTAATAATCATTAATCCAGTCCTTTGGTCGACTGACCTATCTCTTGACCCAATAGTAAATTGCAGATAATGCAGATCAACAACACAAGTCACACTTGAATAGCGAATCTTACATTTTGAGGTAATTGTTGGGTAAAGGAGGTATCCAGGAAACAAAAATACAAACTTCAAAGTATATCAAAGAAAGGGCTCCAAATGGCTAGGACCTATGGWATAACATACTTSTACCAAAATTAATCGCAGATGCTCGTAGGGTACATTACAAGAAATTTCTTGCCTCGGAAAGTTGGAGGCAAGACCAGTGACATGCAATAAAGAGTGTAAAAATTAATTTCGAAGGCTACTGGAAAAAAAATCTGATAGAAGAATATTTTGAGTGAAAGGAGACATCATCTCTTGGCTCAGAGGCAAGATCTGTAACATGTAATAAAGAGCGTAAATACTAACCTCGGATGCTACTGGAAAAAATCTGACGAAAGAATATTTTGAGTGGAAGGGGGGCATCATGTGTAAATGAAGACAACAGGATAATATTCAAAAATAAGTAGTTTCTATATGCATGCAATCTCATAACRGCAACAGTTTACAGCACCTGTTTGGCTGCGCTGTTAAAATTAATACTTCGTGTATCAATTTAATAGCATCATATGGCATGAAAAACAGATTACTCGTAACAATTAACACAGCAATTATTAAGATCAACAATATCAAAGGTATAAGTAGCTAAATATATCAAAGCCCGATATAAACATCATTAGCAAATAATAAGCATGATAGGTGTCATTTGATCCTACTATAGAGTATAGAGAAGACAATAAAATGCAAACATATAACAAAACAGGAAACAGAGGATTGAACTTACTCTACGCCGATCCTTCTTTCATATTATCCTGTGTCCTCTTCTTACACTTGCTTTTCGCTCTACAAGCTGATGCAAATAGAAGTTAGCACCTGAATTGATGGTACAAATGCTCAGATTGAGAGCATGTCTCTAGCCCAGGGCCCCTGGCTTTCTGAACTCATGTTTAGGTGGAAGACAAAATCGTCCCAGGGAGACAATCAACTCACCGGTTTCACAAGTGTAGAGAATCCAAACACACTACACAGGTAAAACTGAAAAGAAATAAAAGATGCCACATAATACAAACACACTACACCAGTAAATGTAATGAATCTTTGATGCATATAACAACAAAACAGTTGCTCCAATTTAAAGAAATGAGGAAGCACCTTCCTCTTTCCTGCATTAAAGGCTCAGAATTGTCACAGGTATGGGAGGCTTCAAGCAWGTAAAACCACTCTCTCTAACCAACGAAACAAAAGTGTCAAGATTKACTACTAATATCTTTAAAAGCCAACTGAACCTTCCAGCACCTGGAAATTTTCAGAACATTTGGCGACAGCAAGTAAAACAAGAACACTACTTTCATATTTGGTAAGCAATCATAAACAATACTTCCAATAGCATGGTTATTAAATTTTATGTAATTTTTGAAAGTAAACTTTCATGCTCATTAACATGTATTGTAGCTATAGTTCAAACCCCATGTGACGACAGGCCCATATGTGTGTTTTTCGTCGTAAATATTCCATTCATTTCTGATTTCTCAATAGTCAATACCACAACTGAAATGGTAAGATGGTGATAAATCTTTAAGAAGAAAATCGGAATTTCAGTGTTGGACAATCATTCCAATGGACACAAGCATGAGTCAMACTATGGATGATTACCTATTAAATCATTGGCATTACCTCCGCATAATGCGATTAATGCCATTGTCCAAGCTGGCTACACTAAAGTATAAAGTAAATGGGAGGAACCAGGGATTGTGAATGACCTGAGGGCCTGTGCTGTGGGTGTGTGTTGAGACGATGTATGATGCCATATCCCCCAATCCATATTACAATTCTTGAATGATGATGAAAACTTCCGGTGCATCATGATGGCATATCTGTAATAGCAAGCCTGACCTTCATTCTCTTTCCAGTTTCTATAGCATTTCCTTTAAATACCTAATACAGTATAACTTTCATGAAACACTTTTTTTAAAACCCTAAATTTGTTGCTTCTGCTAATGCAACTATCCACAATTACCATGAAAGCCACATCAGGTAAAAAAAAACATTCAGAAAGTACCAACAAATAGAGATATCAACATAAAAAACTACACAACATACATTAAACAGTGTCAAAAGAGATAATTTCAAACAAAACGTCAATATTTACTTCAAATTATAATATTATATGAAATTATAACTTCCTCATGCCACTAGCCTAGGGGACCAAACATATAAGCAATAAAAATCTATCCATTGCAGCTTAACTGAACAGCCCAAAGGGATAAGATTATGGAAAGAGAACACAACCTAAGAACAAATTAAATCGAAAGGGAACCAACTTACTTTATTGTTGATCTTGTTCACATTCAGCCATTCACGTTGATTGCGACTGGAAATAAAAAGCAAATTAGCAATATTACTCCAGGCAGTCACCATACAGGTTCAGTCCCACACTCCCACCTGTGTATATGGAGTATATACATAAATCTCAARTATTTTTCGTATTAAAGATGGCCTTTTAAATGATGAACACCAACTCACGAACAAAGAACATCCCAGGAATTAAATCTTTGAAACTAATAGTTCAAGGTATCCTRTTAAAGAAAATCTTCGTTCACATTGAAACTCAAAATTTTAATAGCTCTTGGGTTGGGTTGGTATAAAACAGGTAGGTCGTGATTGAGCAAGAATATTTTCTGATTGATCAGGGTTTGAGTTGTCGATGATGTCGTCAAACCCTTTTCCAATTTGTGTTCAAACCATTTACAAGTTGAGCAATTTATGACACTTGTAAATGCTTAAGCCTTAAGTGGTTATTCTGAGTAGTAAAGCTTAAACCAGAGTAAACCAAATTGATCATTGTGGCTTATCGGGAATGAATATCCATCCCAAGACGAACTAAACTARGGTTTATCTATTTCTACAWTTCTCAGTACAAATTCAACCATCCATATCCATTCGGTCTCTCCTCYAAAGTCCCAAGTCAGTTCTTCACAGTTCAKAAATTAACACTAAGTTACTAASTTTGAAGAATCAGCCATCACCATTCACAGATYACAATCACCTTTGAAGAATCAAAWTTCCTTAATCCTTAGTCCTTATAAACTTACACAATACAAACCAAAATCTAGTAAAAGCTTAATTCCACACTTGAAACACACATCAATTGTACCCACAAATTTAAAAGTGCTTTGAGTTTACCAACATTCATCAATAAAGTTCATAACTTTCTGAAAATGGGATTCCGCCTTTCAAACATAATTTGCTCTAATCGACCACAACACAACCAACCCAAGTAACGTTATGTCATTATCTAAAATCTTCATTGTTAACAATAATGCATCACTCTTCACAGTTATTTATCATACAAGAATTAGCAAATTCGAGCAAGCAATTCAAGTAAGCACATGAGAGTTACAACTACAGCAAAATAGCAGCAATACATGAATGAATTAAAGAAARAAGAATAGAAAGAAAACGACACCTTTGTACTGGCGTCGCAACTGGTGATGCGCGGGGGCGGTCCGGCACTAGGGCCATTGGGTGGGGGGAATCAGGATGGCAACAGGCAACAACTCCAATAAGTTTGTGAAAGGAAAATATGGTGGCAAAATCGAAAATAAGTCCAAATATCCAAGTGATGTCTAATGGCAAAAATACAGAATAAGTGCACAAGTATTAACCTTCACTAATTGGTTAAATCTTGTCAAAAAAAAAATCGCCAGGGGTGTTAATGATTCAAGTCTGCTCGRGCTCGACGTGAGCTCGTCTGCTCGAGTAGTGAGATCGGTGCGACGTTCCGTCGATGCTATTCAGGAAGAGGTCCAACTAGTAAGGTCGTCCGCATTCCAACAAATTCTAGGCACCTGTAAAAAGAGAATAATCCTAGGATTATCTCCCCTCTGATACTTAAGTAAGTGTAAAAGAGGGGGAAATTAGGCAAATAAAAGAGAGTTAGGAATTAATCCTGATTAGCCTTGCAATTATGGTGTTTTGCAAATGATTAGCTTAGCTTTTCTACTCTCCCATGAGAGGTCTTTATAGAGTTTGAGAGATGACACTTGCCAATAAGATTATGCCAAGTGTCACAATCCTCTATTCTGGAAGGGACATTTTCTAATCCAATGTAAGGTGTAGATTCATTCGTATATATTACAATAGGCCTACATATGTCATAAAACATTAATGACACATGTCCTTTGTGAGGCACATGGTTGTGTTCCTTTAGGCGCATCGCATGGTGCTTATGCAATGGGCCTTATAGGCCTTGGACACATCACTATATACACCAAGCTTTTTTAGTTTATATTCAATTCATCTCCGTCCAATGTAATCTGTAATCGAGCTTGGGTATTTCAACTTGACTCGATGATATTTCAAGTTATTCTCGAGTTGGGTCAAACTCGAACAAATCGGCTTTTGATCAAGAGTCTGACCCAACTCGAGTGGAGCTTTTTTAACCGAATTGAGCTCGAGGGACTATTTCATATTTATAGCACGAGTAGAGTAGCAAATAAGACTGCACACCGGTCCAAGACCGGACCGGACCGAAACTGGTTGAAACGGAACCCGAAATCTGAAAACACGGACCGAAGATTGGACCTGAAAAAATCGATCCGGTTTTGGACCTGTTTAATTAATTATTGATTTTTCCCTAAAAATTTAGCAAATAATGCATACTCATAAAACCTTTGTACCTAACCGTAAACATATACACTAAACAAAGATACGGTCAACTATGATTATACAAGCTAGTATATATGAAAGAAGTCCCAGCAAAATGTTACAAATTAGAAGTGCATATTTATTCCATATAAAATAGACCTGACTTTCTTATTATGAGCAACAACTAATACTATATGTTGGTGAAGTGGTGATAGTGGTTCCTGTATGAGCAACTAATACATTATTAACTGGACCGGATTACTTTAATGGGCTTAATGGGCTTGACTTTTTAGAGCACATACATATATTCCGGGTTTTCCAGTCTGGATCGGAAAATTCCGGATTTAGACCGGACCGGAAACTCGGAATCACAAATTCTGTGGACCGAAGATCGGACCGGTTACATTCGGTCCGGTCCGATTCAGGTCTAAATTATGGTCCGGATCGAATTATGTGCAGTCCTAGTAGCAAATATATTATTGGGTTTTTTTTTATGAAATATCGATGAACTTTTATGTTTTCTACAAAATAGACCTAATGTTTTATTTTTTTGTTTATAAAATGTCCCCGAACTTTAATACAATTCTACAATATAACCTAAATAACTAATTTAGCTTAATCAGGGTTAAGTTTTTTTTTAAAAAAATGGAAAAATATAAAAAAGCCAAATCCCCCTCTTCCCACCACCCACTCCCACTCCCACTCCCACTCCCAAACCACCAACTTGACTGTGCACCACCACCGTAGGTCGTCGCATCCGCTCTCACCTCCTCGCACCAACCACACCTCTCAAACCACCTCTTAACCCTCGCAACCCACCATCGAAATAAACCACCTGACTCACCAACCACACCACCCAAACCACCTCCCAGAGTCTCAGCCTTCACAACGCACCCAAATTCAAACCGACCCCCCTCCCCCTATCACGAATTGAATTCGAACACTCTCCCCCCGAATTGAATTCACCCCCCCCCCTAATTGAATTTGGACTTAAGATAACCCGAATTCGGATCGGCGCGATTGTATTGGTTGGTGGTTGCATTTGGTTGGCGATTGTGGTGCGATGGTGGGAGTTGGTGGGGTAATGCGATGATGTGAGGAGGTTGTTGTTGTTGTTAGCTAGGCTAGTGGTATTGGTTTTGGTGTTGGCGAGGAGGGTTTTGGACCTTTTGGTTGTTGTTGGTGGTCCATTTGTTGTGGTGGTTGAATTGAGGGATTTGTGAAGGGGTGGAGGAGTGGGGGTGGGTGGTGGGAAAGGGAGTTGTTGGGTTTTTTTTTATATTTGATTAAATTTGTAAACAAAAAAATATTAGGTATAATTTGTATAAAACGTAAAAACTGTGGGTAATTTATAGAAAAATCCCGTATTATTTTAGTATTTTAACCTAAATAATACAAATTTTCTAATCAATCTACATGTTGCCCAATCCAACTCCTTAAAACATCTCGAAGTCTTTGATCTCGAGCCGAGCTTTGATTAAGTTAAGCTACCTTGGGAACCGTGTCTCATTAACACCTCAATAAGTTAATTCTTTCGTTATCTCGGCTCGGTGGAAATCAAAAATCCCCAAATCGAACTGAACTAGGGTTTTATTTAGTTTTTCCATTTCCCACTAAAGATTTCATCTTTTCTCCTAATTAATCACAATTTTTTTTCCGGGGATTTTCGAATTGGAATGATAGCATGACCAAGCAATCAAARCGGCGTTATGGCCGTGATCGATCACCGTCACCACCACCATCGAAGAGGCACCACCATTATCATGACAAAAGCCCTCCACACCATAAACATGATTTGGGTAAGCGCCCATCTTTTACTTCATATCTTGAATGCCCAAATTTAGGCCCTAAAATCAAATTACTTTGTGAAATTGTTGCAAATACTTCTTCTTCATCAATTGAAAGAGTTTTAGATGACAATGGTATAAGAGTAACTCAGGAAGATGTTGAACAAGTTCTTAAGTTGTCATATGGGTATCCTTCTGCTGCTGTTAAATTCTTTAGGTGGTCAGGTTTTCAATTGAATGATAGGTTTAGTCCTTATGCTTGGAATTTAGTTGTTGATTTATTAGGGAAGAATTCACTGTTTGATGCAATGTGGGATGCTATTAAGTCTATGAAGGAAGAGGGGCTTCTTTCGCTTGCGACGTTTGCTTCGGTTTTTGGTAGTTATGTGTTAGGGAATCGAGTCGAGGAGGCGTTCATGACATTTGAGGTTATGGATCAGTATGGTGTTCCTAGAGACATTGTGGCCTTGAACTCSCTTTTGAGTGCTATTTGTAGGGATGGAAAGACTGAGAAAGCGGATGAGTTTTTGAGGATTGCCAAGGATAAGATTAGGCTGGATGCTGATTCGTATGCGATTTTGCTTGAGGGATGGGAGAATGAAGGGAATGTGGCTAATGCTAGGCGGACTTTTGGTGAGATGGTTGCGGAGATTGGGTGGGATCCTAGTAATGTTCCCGCTTATGACTCGTTTTTGTGCACATTGGTCAAGGCTCCAAGCGGATTTCATGAGGCCTTGAAGTTCTTGAACACCATGAAGGAGAGGAGGTGTTCACCAGGGATCAAGTTTTTTGGGTTTGCCTTGGAGGAATGTGTGAAGAAAAGCGATGCTCGGGGAGCTTCCTTGCTTTGGGAAGCAATGACAGTGAGGAGTGATTTCAAGCCTGACACTCAAATGTACAATATGATGATTTCTTTGCATTGCCAACTTATTAATTATGATATAGCTAGAAGATACCTGGATGACATGGTATATGATGGAGTATTCCCGGATTCAAAGAGTTATAATATTTTGCTTCTATGCCTCCTCAAAAACCGAAAACTTCAYGAGGCTTCCTCCTTATACAACGAGATGGTGAAGAATGAGTATTTGCCAACCCAAGCTAACTGCATTGCTGCTGTCAGGCTATTCTTGGATTCTGGGGATCCTTACATGGCTATTAAAGTCTGGAAATTCATGGTTGAGAATTCATATTCTGACTTGGAAGAGACAGGGAATTTGTTGGTTGCAGGACTCCGTGACTGCAATAGAGTACAAGAGGCAGTTAAGTATGCTGAAGACATGATTGACCGCAGGATAAAGCTGAGTTCTTCGACGCTGACTAAATTGAAACAGAGTCTAGTAAAAGCAGGAAAGGGTCCTGTTTACGATGAACTGTTAAAGAAGTGGAAACTTCGTTAGGTCCATTATCAGGCCCGTCCTGTGCTTTCTTCCTTCTCCACTGAGAACTTGAGAAGAACCTTTGTCGATTTTTAATGGAGTCGAAATGTTCCTCTCTTTTGGATTATAGCTGCTTGTGCTTATCACTTMTTGGTAAAAGAAAATTGTTGTTATTTCAAACTAATATCGATTAAAACACCTCCTGTTAGTTGCAAGGGTAAGGTTCCATCTCCGCCATTGCCAGATCCATTCGTGGGAGTCTTGGAAAGCATAGGGAAATTTGTTGATGGCGATGTCTATGACGGTGTGAATGTATAAGTCAKCTACACTTGCGGGTGTAGTTGAACAGGAAGAATGAAGAAAAGATCAATATTGTAATACGGAGTACATTGATCAGAAATTAAACCTCCCTGCTGCTATCCTTTCGAAACCTGTATCTGGAGTTAAATTATATACTGAGAAATGTACTACACCGCATTATGATGGTAATCTTTTTTGTAAATAGAAGGGAAGATAATTGTTATTTCTCTTCTTTGTTTTCGTATTAATTGTTTGATCCATCAATGACCTCTCATTTGAATAAAAATTCCGTTCCTCGGTTCCTGATATTTTTGTGCAGAAGTGTTATGCAGGAACTCCTATAGCTTACTGAGTGTTAAGTATATACTGACTACTGAGTACATGTTTGGTTCATTTGTCTTGGTGTGACCTGTTACAAGGATGCATCAGGGTCTATCTTCATCCTTCGAGTGTCACAGTATGAGTCTGGTACTTGGTAGTCATGTGCTTCATTATTAGCAGCTCATCAATCGTCATTTTTTGCAAACCTGTGGTAAATTTGAACACCCTAGCCAGTAGCCCCCTGTCGAAGAGATGCACCCGTCTAGTATGGAGTAGTGCCTAAGGAGAACTAAAAGCACGAAGTCGGTGTCATATAGATGGCATGAGCTCCATTCCAGTCTCTTATACTGTTATTACTGTATGTGTATCTGTATGATGCATAAAAAGGCAGTTTCATAACTTGGAAGAGTGACGTTGAAGAGGTTAGAACTTAGAAATTCTTGGGAGCTTATCTACACTTAGAATGCACTCTTCACTATTTCCCAAAATCTCATACAGAAAGACCCATATGAGACTATGAGTCCCTCAATACTAAATTCGATAGCTGAAACGTTATATGAGGTTGCATCAATGGAGCCATGTTGGTTAGTGGTTATATAAACTTCACCTTCAACAAGCTTCGGCGTACATTCTATATTTCTATGGTTTCACGGGGCTTTCTCCTATAACAAGGAGGCGGAGCAGTAAGAGGAACTCGATACTGATCGATATTATACCAGCTCGTTATCAATTGCAATCTTGAGTTAGTAATTAAACTGTATAGGAAGAATGGTTATGATCCTGATATTCTTAACCATTCTGGAAAAATTGTCCTAAACACCCAGTCACCCACATTTTCCAAATTTTCAGAAAGAACTACCCGATTTTGTWAAATAAAAATAACAACCAAAAATCGAATATTTCGGTCAAATCCTCTAACTTCATTCAAAAATTAAAATTGAAAAATGTGCTTTGGGATGAATTTGAGTGTAGATTTGAGAATAAGAATGGAATTTGTGAGAGATTATGAGTGAGTTTGGGTGGGAATGAATGAAAGAGTGAGAGAGAAAGGAAGAAGATCGATGAGTATCGCGCTCAATAAGGGGCAAAAATCGAAAATAAAGGGAGTCCACATACCGGAGCATTCAATTTTTGACCGGAATTTACAAGTGGGGGTAGTGATTCTCACACACACACACACAAAAAAATGACTTGAAACCAGCAGTGATTCGCAAACAAAACATTAAATATGGGCAGATGTTTTTAATTAAAAAATATTGGATATTTTTTAAAAAATTTGGAAAACGTTGGTAGTTTATGGCAATTTTACCTTCTAATAAATGTTGTTTCTGTTGGTAGATTCTAACTTTTAACCCATGCTTATTCTTAAAATATATATGAATAACGACTTAATATCAGAACAACAAAGCTGGAATAGCTCAGCTGGTTAGAGCGTGTGGCTGTTAACCACAAGGTCGGAGGTTCGAACCCTCCTTCTAGCGTTTTGTWGATTTATTTTTGTCCTAAAATGTTCAACATATTGCTTTTCAATGTTTATTCAAAAATAGTAACAGAAAAGGCGTGAGCGGCAGGATTCGAACCTGCGCGGGCAAAGCCCACATGATTTCTAGTCATGCCCGATAACCACTCCGGCACGCTCACAATGATGACTGAGCCATGAATTCTACTTACTTAATTATTCTGAATATATTTGTTTTAGACTGCATCTTTATACTCTAAGCATTTGCCCTTTGTTAAGTTAGGTGTGTCTTGAGAGTGTTGATAAGATATTACGCCATAATTTATCGGCCCAATCTATTAATTTGCTACATGAAATTTGGTTATCAATGCATCATATGAGTTATATCATACACTTCGTACATCACTTTTGCACAATTTTGGTTGTGATATGACATCCAGGATTTTGCTAGGTGACCTGGGGTGTGGTGGTGGGTTTCTCTAGGTGAGCTACTCGGTGGTTGGAGTATGTGCTCGAATGGTGTTCTAATGGTGGATGCTCGAGTTGTGGCGTCCATTCATATGGATTTTACGGAAAAATGGATGGAAAACACGATTTTGGGTGCTACCACTAACGTTGGCAAACGTTAGGGGGTTTTAGACTATATAAAAAGGAGTATGGATCCTCTCCATTTTTTCTAAGAAATGGTTGAGAATCATCTAACTTAAATATAAAAATTGCAAAATTCCCCTTATTTTCCCCTTTAATTCATTCTCAACCATTAGATAAGGAAATAGACTCTTCAGTTCCTCTAAAAAATGGAGAGGATCCATACTCAACACGTAAGAAGATTTTTGACAAAATATGCACAAATTCTAGGATTTTCAACAAAAAAATCCTTTAGAAAAATTGAAGTTTTTATTGTGTCCACTCGATAGAAATACAAATCTCAATATGAGGATAGGTGGTGCATATGAGGGCATGAGCTCAAGGCCCAAAGTTGGTTCTTTTTAGGCTGATGTTTATGGTGTCAGTGTGTCACTCACTACCTTCCTTATTTCCAGATCTGCTGGGCTCTGCTTAATTATATTACTTAATGAGTAGTTGAGCCCATCATATTCCAACAGTTAACCATTTCTTAATAGATACTCATTTACGCACTTCAAAACTTCATTTACGCACCTCCATCCGAAAGAAGGAATTTAAAAAAAAAAAAAAAAAAAAAAAGAGTGCACAAGGGTGTGTGATGGAGTGCAAAATATACTGGAAAAAACTTGGTTGACCCACCGTGTAGATTACTCACCGTTAATATAAGGTAATGATAATTATGTTAGTGAAATCCAACCTGATTTTAACACTAATATTTTAATAATCTTTTAGTAATAGGTAGTCATTAATCTACCCGATAAGTAGATGTAACAATGACTAGTACCGAAAAAGCGCACGGTAAAAAAGTACGGACTACGGATTGTCATGCCCCCTCTAAAGTGACAGTAAGTCAGTAACAAGTAGCAGGACTAGCAGCAGTCTAATTAAGATGTAAAATCAAACATGGTGGCAAAAAATAAGATAAAAATGACATAATTATAAACATGATCCTTTATTGATGCTATATATGTTTCCAACACTTTCCATAACTCGTATGCTACTGTTGCCCTCTTCGGTTCATAGATCAATGCATATGCATATGCATTATGCATGGTTTCATTGTCAATTGTCAACTCACTATTTTCAATTGCTTACTTGTTTCATACTTTGGGGTCATTGATGGGRAATTGGGGACTACTACTTCCTAAATTAAACGAAAATCGGTGCAATAAACCACTACTAATTAAGATTGATGATGGAAAGCGATTCGATCTTAGGTCAGGGATGTCACCGTACCTTGTGAATAGTATGGATCGGATGTATCAACTAATCATATCTTATCTATTGCATTGTTGAGTAGGTCTTTGTGAATAGTATGAATCGGATGTATGATGGATGGATTATTACATTGCACCCGAGTAACCCGACCCCTCGACATGAGATGAGATGTTGAAGGTCGTCTTTTAAATTTGAAATGTTAATAGAAGTACAATTTAGGCTTTATAGGTAGAGTTCGAGGTCCACGGCACTATATGTTTAATATTATATCAAATTTACATTTTTAAGAATTATTATAACTATCATTTACTTGTAAAAGGAATAGACGACTAATTAACCTACCGTGATTCGTATAAGAAAATTTTTAGAATCTCGTAAAAAAAATCTATTTGATGATGAATAATGTATAGGCGTATAGCTTTCATAGTTTTAACTTGAAACAAATTTGTGGATAGAACTTGAACCATACACATGGGAGAGTATAGAACCATAACCAATTGACCTTAAATCAAGGTGCAAAAAAAAAAAAAAAAGAAGAAGGCATTCACAAAATTCCAAGCACCGTAAATTCACAATGCATAACATGGGTCCTTAAATGAGGTCATGTTTAATTAATTTGAGCCATGAGTACGTAACGGTGAAGGCAAGCAACGCCTAAAAATGATTCTCAAGACAAGAATATATATACTTCCCCCATTTCGAATTACTCGTTACACTTTCTATATATAAGGAAGTTTCAAATTATTTGTTACACTTTTTTTTTTGAGTAACATATTCTGTCTCTCCCCCCTCACACGAGCCACCTTTTTCATTCTCTCTATCACTTTTTCCCCAAAAAAATTTCCTAGGAGTCCAGGTATATTGAAAGCGTAGTAACTATTGTGAAACAGAGGAAAAGGACATAAGAGGTAGATCACGAACAATACGAGAACCCTAATAAATTAATAAACAGTAATATTATTTGCATAACTCAAGCAAGGTTTTCATGCATGCACACGTGATTATTGGGCATATTTATCCACCTTCTATGACAAGAAATAGTTCCCCATTTTTTGGTTGGCTTGCTCCCTCACTTAATTCTGTCTTGTCGCAAGTTTTTTACAACTAATTAGAGTAACTAAGTCTTTTGGATACATATTAATGCTCGAGGCTATTTTAATAAATTTTTTTGAGACATTACTCCATAAGTAAGATTTTGTATAACAGACATAACAAAGTTCCATAAGATCTTATATTAAAACATCATCTGTCATTGTTGCATACAATGAATCCAAAAAGTTGTAAATGATAGCCAATATCAAAATTAGGTTATTATTTTATTTCAATTATTATAAGTGGTGCATATCCAATGATTATACCCTATTTTTCGAACTGAATTGAAATGGAAATAATCCAAAAGAATATATTTTGAGTTTGGTAACTTTTACTTTGCATAATATTCTCATTATTGTGTGATTAATTTTTAGACAAAATCTAGCTAGTTGATTAGCTAGACATCTGTCGTAACTATTTAAGCTAATATATTCCCTTGTCCATTGTCAATATATAACAGGTGTAATYAATGTTTAGTACAGTTATATGAGACTGAGTGATAGCTCAAGTACGTGGTTAAAGCTTYCCTTCCGAGGTTCTGTAATCGATTCTCATCTCTATCCTTGTGGYTCTTTTAACACAAATAAATAATAAGTAAACCAATGTTTAATTAATAACCCTCAGGACTATGTTTACAATCTACGAGTATCATATTTATCACATACATAATTCCTTCCAAGCCCAATATATAGTCTTTTATTTAATAATCTTCTGATCTCAATCCAATATATATAACTGAAGCAAGCATGCAACTAGCCTTCAAAAATCAGTATAGTAGTTAGTAGTGTTTTTCCTAGTAAGAAAAACAAGGTTAATGTGTTTTAAATGGATGGTTAAGAATTTCAACAACATAATGAAACAGTTAAAGACAACAATAATGATTGCTACCATAATTAATCCAATCTATTTTTCTGTCATCTTTGAAGATAACAATTTAAACAAAATGTAAAAAAGATTAAAAATGTCATGTGCAAGCAAATTCATTGCACGTGTATAAAAAATTCAAAAAATCATGGAAAAGTTGATGATGAAATTGATCACAAAGATTTTGTATGGTAACATGATGGTACTGATCCATGTTACGGCTCTTTTGTTTTGTGATAATAAAAWTGAATATGAGCTTTTTAAGGCTAAATTATGGAAGCATAATAATGTTGGAATAATATAATATTTTMTATTTAATAATTACGTATTAGATGATAACATGGTGGCAAATGATCATGGGAAGATCGAATAATAATTATCCAATAATTAGTGGTTCACCAAAATAAAAGTAATTCTTCCAACATGCATGTATTTGCATAAATTGGGACAGCGCTAGTCTTATAATTGAGGAACTTGCATCCTAGTGGCCCCTAAATGTCGTACACCTTATACTATAATATTATAACATACTATTCCCTCTCTTAGCTTCCAAAATTATTAATTTATTAAAATAATAATAATAATAATAATAATAATAATAATAATAATATTTCAAATGAATTTTATGAGTAGAAAAACTACAAGTTTACTATTTTTATTCATGATAGAACGAAATATAATGGAGGGATCGAAATTCTTAATAGTGTATATATTTAAAGAATATTTGCGTAACTTAGGTGTTAACCTTAGCTTGATTATATATATATATATGGATAGAGAGTCTAGAGACATAGAGTACGTACTATGATCAGATGACCCCCTAGGGACGAATTGTATGGAGGTTTTACACTTCTACTATTCTACATATTTGTCATAATCGTTTTGATTATTATAGGATAATGAACAAACTTATTTGTAAATTATTAGTATATTGTAACCGAAAGTAGATTAATTTTGATACTTCGTATAAGTTTGTGAGATAAAATGTCTACTTTGTTCAATAACAAATTTAATACATGACCCACTTGGAAATTAGGATGATAAATTAAAGAATGATGAACATATAATAATGACCTATGTCTTTAATGGGTCCCCTTATAACTAAAACATAGTCCAAACTAATTTTTTTCCCTCTCGTTATTATGGTTAAACATATTTGACCTATGTAATTTATGCCGATATTACTTCATATAATTTTACCTTTTAATTACGTTTCATTGTTACTTATGTAAGTACAGTTTATAAAATTATCATGAATATAAATGTGTTCACTAAAAATGAGATGAAAGTTTAATTTAATACAAAATATTTTTAGATAGGATGTAGGTGATACCTAATTAATAGTACTTGTGGAGTATTTGTTAAATGTCATTCTCATAACTCTGGCTTACTTAGCTTGGCTTAGTTATTAAATTTTTTGTGTTATTATCAACTTAAGATGATGTTTGTTTGTTTTCTTTACTTCATTGTGAGTTTGCGATCGTGTTGTTACAGGAGTATACATAACATAACATCATACACATGTACACTATAACCATAATACATATTACAACTGTATTTAGGTCTGTTCAGATTTCTTTAGTTACACTAACGTTATGATTAGATTTACTGTTAGTGAAGTCAGCTTGTTTCTCATCAACCTTGTATTCATGCGATATATAAAGGGCTGCGTTCCCTGATTTGTAATCTACGCAGATTATTGGATCAATGAATGAGTTTTGATCTTCTCACATTCTTCTCTCTCAATCCATTGTTTTCCTCTCACAAATTGTTCTCACCAATACATTATCACTGGTATCAGAGCCCTACGAATTTTCTTGATTGCTTCTCGCTAATTCGTGCTCCTCTGTTTTTCATCAATGGGCGGAATGCAATCTTCTCCTTTCTTCTTCTGAGGATGAATCTCCTCCTCTGCGATTTGCGTTCTTCTTGGTTTCTCTCAGGTACAACAGATAATGTCGCTTTATACAATGATCCTTACTATCTTTCTGCTGCTGTTATATGCAAATCAAATCTCGATATCAATATTGTGTTTCTGGTTCGGAGATTTCTGTTAATTTGGATCGTTGCTATTTCGTTAAGGCTTTGATTGCAACGCAATAAATTGTGTTTTTCTTGATGTACTCTTCCTCAGCCTTCTCACTGATTCTAATGATCTTCCAAAAAATGTTGCGTGTTGATTACCATGTGTGATGACTTGGTCACAAAATTCTTGGAAAAGAATGTTGCAGAGTCTTTTACTTTTGTTTGATTCTCTCAGCTCATTGTGGAAAGAGTGAAAGGAATCGTTATGGACAGAAGTAACATGCCTCAATTATAAATGATTGCTCGCATCTGCTTTCTCTCTGAGCAAAAATAATTCTTCTGTTACTGATTATTACATTCAGAAGAAACGAGTTTGGCGATCAAATTCAGGCATTGAAGGATTCCATTGTTCCTTGTGGTCGGCTTGACCAATTGTGTTTGTGGTGTTTCTTTCTAAGTTGGTTGATGCTGACAATAAGATGAAGCTTCACTCCAATTGGGTCTTTCTGGTTATGAAATCCTGGTGTATCGATTCAAGTGAAGGTCAATATTCTAGCACGTGCGATACCTGGTTTCCCTTACATATTAGTCGTTGCGTTTTCAATAGTCATTTGCAACAAAGTTGAGAAGTCAGAGAATGAATCTCAATTCTCTTCACATCTCTGGTGATATTTCGCTCTCATGTCCAAAAATTCCAAATCTGCTTCAATCTTCTGGTGTTCAGATAATCAGGTTCACGATCCACGCCAAGGGTTGATATAATACTCTTTAGATCAAATCCTTCAGTGATCATCCTGCACGGGTAAGGGACATACTATGAGCAT